>CAJVPJ010001043.1:0-12970 GCA_910592205.1 Paraglomus occultum | reverse complement strand
TGAGTATATCCTAGCAAACTCACTCACAAGTGTTGCTGTGCATTCTTCGCTACTTCCAAGTAATACCAGCGTTATTGCATACCATTTGCGAATATAAATAGCGTAGTAAACATTGTCAATTTGAGTGGGCTTTACGTTGGTGATTTCCTCGTAAGGAATCCATTCAAGTTTATATTTATTGTATTCATCCACATAACTGGATTGAATCAAATCGTCCATTGCTGGATTAGTAACAGTTTCTGATGCCAACGACATAGTAAAAGGTTTAATTTAAAAGATTTTTTTTTTCAAGTTGAACGAATGTTCGTTATTCAATATTTGTGTTACATCGCACATACGCAGGTACGCATATTAGTATTACCATTATAGATTTTTGTTTGTTCAAAGTCGCTTCTTATTTACTTATTACAGTATTACGTCCATACATCTTCCTAGGGCAAGGGGCGTTTTATATTTTAATACTTTTATCTTTATTATTCTTGTCATGCGAACTAGGGAACAGTTCTGTAGGGTTCGCCCCCTTTTTTCTAGAACTCAAATCTTAACAGTGGCCTGTTTCATGTTGATTAGATGGATTGGAGAGTTTGGTTGTTGGAATGAATTGTATCTTAATTTACGAGATCGGAATTATAAATCGAATTCGGCATTCTGTTTCAATCTTGTATAATTATAAGTTTGTGTCTGCTATGCGGGATGTGCGACTCTGTATATACGTGTATAATGTAAGTCATAATCTTTAAATATACAGTTGCCTTTCTTCGTCTGTCTGTTCCCTTAATAAACATTTAACTGAATTCACGATAAGTTAACCTATTACTGTATTATGCTTGTAGTTGTCGTCATATCACGTGAAAAATATCAGTTATGAATTGGTTTGTTTGTGATGTTATAGCGACTCGCTCAAATGTAAATTGTTTGAAAATGGCTTTCCTGGGCTAATATACTCTCCGTAAGGTTGCTTATCTCCGTGATACTGAAAAAGACTGCTACTGTTGCGAACGTACTCATTACCTCAGATAAACAGAATATTTTCTGTCGTAATATATGTTCGCAAAGGGTCCGTGATTCTATCATTCACAGCTGTAATGTTTCATTGACAACCTTTTCACCGACAGTCAGTCAATTACCAAAAAGATTAATTTCGAAATAATGTTGGTGAATAGTTATTTATCGATGAAATAATGTCAGCGAAATAATCTATGGGGAATAACTCCTGTCGCTGAAATAATTGCCAAGAAAGTATTACGTCTACGAAATGATTGTCGATTTTATGATTGATTGCCGATGTTATGATTGCCTCCCGGTCTTAAATACTTGATGAATAATGCCGTGATATTGTCAATTGCTAAATCTCTATTATCGATTATATAGTTATAGTAAAAAATTACCCGGTATTAGAGAGTTTATGCGTCATAAATACGTACATTCTTTTATAGTGCGCAAACCGATGGAATCAAATACTGTACAAGATTAGTATATTAATTGAAGTTAGTAAATGGCTTAGCTCAGAAATTTTGTGAAAATAAATATTGACGTTTATCACATTATGTGTCTAAAAGAGAGATAAAATTACGTCATACCTTCTTTGATGATATAAATCATTTAATTGTTGACTTTGCAAGGAGCGATTACGGCATTTTTTAGTTTGATCAAATGGATACTAGCAATCAATAACTATGTGTATATTTCTATACAGCACTGCATATCAACATGGTAAGGAATAACAAAGTTTGAATAAAAAATCTTGAAACCAATGCCGTATCAAAAAATTTTCGATTAATGTACTGTCCTGAAGTATTGCTGGTCTTGAGCATGGGATTGCGCTGCTTACCAAGTATTATGCTTTCAATAATGGTGCTTGCTGAAAATAAATAATACAACTAAATTAAATGGTAGGCAAACTGTTTTTCGTCATTATGATTACCAAATTTTTCAACAGTAAAGAAATAAATACGAAAACATAATTGCTTGGTATAATTCATCGTCTGCTCATTCCGCTCTGATAGCCGCGTCGCGCAATTGAATAAAGTAAAATAAAATATAAAAACAAAGCTAGAACGTCAATATGTATTCAACTATCTCGAGCAAGATTTATATTTCCCAAATCATAAATGGGTAAATACTGTACATCTCTTCTACGAATTCTACCGAGTGGCAAGTTCTCTTACAGATCAATGTTTACCTTTGGTTCTAGTAAACTGAAACGGATTGTACAACACAATTTCTTTACGTCTTCGATTGACAATGAATGAATGGGAAATATAATTGAGCATTGTTGTTCGCGAAACGGATAATCAATCTTCGCTGGTGAAAAGTATTCGTTGCCTACCATTATTATATAGTCCAGCAATGCAAATTTTGCGTTCAATCGTTTTATGTCATCTTGATCCATACAAACATAGTCTTCTTCAATTACCCACGCAAATTATAAATTACCAAAAAAACATGGTTGATTTTCCCAATATATACGTGTTCTGGCTCAACCCAGTTCGAAATATTTCGCTACTATCACATAACGTTGATCTTATTGGCTGTGATATTGCCGTGACATTTATTAGACAATGCCTTATTGCATTTCTAGATGAGTAATTTAGTGCAACGCTTTTTGACCTTTTTTGATACACTAACGCTTTGAATAGCACCCCGACTTTACGCGCGTAATGTTCTTGAATAATTTTTTTATAGAAAAAAGATTTGCAATTTCTGTCTACTTTTGTAATCATAACCGTATCCTACAATCGTCTGTTTTTGTAATTTGGAATCCTTTCTTCAAAAGTATCGTCATAATGACAAATACATAAGTTATAATTCGATAAGTCAAACAAAATTTTTAACTCTTTTTCCAAATGTAAAGCCCTCGAATGGTAGTCGAAATAACGAGAGATAAATATAATAATACGGTAGAACAAAACTGATAATATTGTTAATAAGGAACAAATTATGTTCATTAACTAGAATAAATAACATACCGGTTCAACAATCGTTTGTTTATTTGCTTTAGAAAAAATTTATTCATACAGCGAGCGGTCTTCGTTTCAAACACCATCTCTATATATTTATATGTACATGTTTAAAAATACATAACAATAAGTCTGTTTTGTATTCTACTTACAACTTTAACGTATACATATTGGAAATACATAACATTAATGTAACTAACTATTAACTGACTATTCTTCTGATGTTTCGGATACTTATCTACAGAATTAATTAGTTAGTTCATGGGGAAACACTCACCCGCATGGCAACGTAAACTGCTGCATGGCGTAAAATAGTATGAATACTCGCCGCTTATAGATAATATTAATATTCGTTAATACTCACCGAACCGTCCTACACAAACTGATTAATAGTTCATGGCAACGGAAACTGCCGCATAGGGAAACACTCACCCGCTTGACAACGTAAACTGCCGCATGGCGTAAAATAGTATAAATACTCGCCGCTTATAGATAATATTCGTTAATACTTACCATAAAGCTCCAATCTAGCCTTCGAACCTCACCGCACCGTTATTGCCGTCAACTACAAAACTAATAAAAAGCGTCTAGTTCAATTTCACATATCAACTCAACATTTGACAAACCTGTGTTTGTGCTGCTCTTAGCCGTCCATAGACGTTGTCACCCGCTCACCACGTTGAGGTAGCAGCACATCGAACGGGAATAACCTTACTACCAAAAGTATATTAATATGAAAAAAACTTTCAAAACATTTTTGTTCTCGTATGTATCTTATTAGTATGAAAAAGTTTTAGTAAAAAATATGCCACCTAGAGGGGTATAAGAAAATCGCAATTTTCCATGCATTGTTATAAGCGAGTAGAGTGGTTTAGATCCAGCAGCGATCGTAATCTGACATTTGAACTTGATGATCACAATCCCCAACTATCACCACCGATCTGAAATGTACAAGTGATCGCAATCCCCATACATTACAGATGCTTAAGCCAGAAGGCTCTATCCACTATGTGTAAGGCCTATAACTTTCCGCCTACCATGTTGGTAAACGTCAACCTCATTTGTGTGGCATATCAAGTGGCAGTTTACCGTCATGCCGAGGACGACATCGGACAGTTTAACGTCTTGTCGAGGACAGAGTATGATAAAAGTTTTTCTTGCACGCAAGATATTTTCCCACTACCAAACCGTTAACCCGTACTCGTTTCAATATACTCTTCATTTGCCGGAATACGACAAATAACTTGCCAAAAGTTTGATGAAATGTTATATTTACGCAAGTGCGTCTCGTTGTCTTGATGAGTTTCAACGTTGCTTAAAAAGTTTGATTAATAATATAGCGCTTATTTGTCTTGAGGCGTGTTACTTCATTTGCTATTACTGATTGCAAACTAGGGTTTCGTTACATGAGCGAGCGCTTAACTTGCCTCCATAACGCTTTGTTGTTGTTATAAACGTTATCCCTATCCATAGTACTTCACTATATCCCACTCACACCCCCACTTACCATACAGTAGTTTACCATCCTTGTTTGAATATAGCGATAAGTTTGGCTTGGACAAGAAGCAGTTTTGTTGAGGTCACGAAAATATGTTGCGTTTGTGGTTTTGTGGCCTGTTATTTCTTCACTCACGCGTTTTGAAAGTTATCATCGTTCGTTTACCGACGGCAATAGTTAATATCACAGGTTGGTCTTCAGTAAACAACCGTCGTTGTTGTCTTGCTTCTCCGCGAAAAAGTTTGTGTTTGAGTAAATGACGCGAACGTGTGCTAAAAGGTTGTCAGTATTTATATGATCATGTCACTCCCCCTTTTTTTGCCATTTATCCCACTTGTCTTACATTATTGCATGACGTTGCAGAAATCATCATTGTCCACTTACATTGCGTAAAATGGTAAGAAATTATTGATTTTAGTAACTTTTCCTTTCAAGCATTGTTTATTTTGCACTTGAAACTACCAACTTTTTATCTATTATTATATAGACGTATTATTGCTTCTCGTCATAAGCTCTTATTTATAAAAACGTTTACACCTACTACGTTACTCTTGAACTAGAGTAAAACATGATTAAGAGACTTCGTTTCCTTCTTCAGTAGTAATTGCAGTGTAATGGTATAGAGTTAATTGTTGACAATATCTAACTGGGGTTTCTCGTTCCCAGCAACAATTCTACTACATACTGTAGGTTTAGGAAAAAGTCATTAAACGAGCTGCTAAATAATTTATCTTGTTTGTTTAATCAATAATGTTACCAGCTACATTCTATTCCCGCCGAGCAAGAATAAATAAGGCATAAAGCTAATAAATACATGTCACGACATTCAATCCACTCTTCAAAACAGTTATATATGTTGACAATACTCGTCTCAGAACAGACTTGATCCAATATCTCATGCCTCCCTCGTTATATAGTTTCTACTACTACACACACATACAAAACTATTCATTATAATTATTAGCTTAACTCAAAAATTACCGGCCTGTTAAGAAGAACAATATTATAGTAGAATAGTGTCTGCGTTAAAATTGGTGTTAAACATTTGATTGTTTATCGCCTACAGTATGTTAGATTTTGACAATCAGTTTTGAGAAGGAAAATCTTGTCGCAGAAAAAATTTATGTTTGAGGAAAGAACACAATAACTCACTATTACTATGGGCACGTAACTTATCAATGCCTCTGAACATTAGCACAGATATGTTGTTGCCTTATACAAAAATTCGTTTATTGTCCAATGAAATGCCTATTCCTGGCAGCACACACACATATATAGTTATTATCATAGTATCATTATATCACTACACCTTAAATGTTTTGTTTACAAGATGTCAAACCATCATAACCAGTCGTTATAAATAGAATCAAACAGCCAGCTTAACATCCAATTTTCATGTTCGAAACTTTGAAGTTTCACCCGATAATATTAATATAACAGTTCTTATGCCACCGTAAGGCTGTACCATTACGGGTAAAAATGACTACTTATCAACAGAAAACACTTCCCAATCAATCCATGTAAACTCATCCCTAGTAAACCTGATTGGAGTTTGATAATTGTTCGAATGATTGGCCCAAGGGTTATAAAACGTTGCACCTGAACAGTAACCAAATAATAAGGCACCGCCACCAAAATTGGGCAAATAGCTTTTACCATTATAAATAGCATATTTCTTTTTTTCCTTTTTAACCATACTTATTATGTTCTTCTCGGCATCATTCTTATCTAGCGAAAATATAAAACTTTCTCTAGTTGAGCCCCACCCATTATGGGTACTCCATGATAACGGGTTGTATCCACCAAGTATTTCTTCTGTATCCTTTACTTTTCCTACAGCAATAGTCGGTCCTTTATCTGCACACATTTGCCAGAAATTTTTCAATTTATCAGTCTCATCACCATCCCTGCTTTCTCGATAAAGTAAGGTCAGTTTATAAGGGATGGTCTGTCTACTAGTTTCACCTCGTTCAGTGTTGCCTAATTGCGTTGAGTCTGCGATTCTCTGTAGGATCCACAATGCCTGTTGTTTGCTAATAACAACTGAATCAACTTCAGGCAGTTGTCCTTGTCTGTACGGCAACATTCGCGTTCTCGGCTTATAACTCTTTTTCAGATGATAACCGAGTATATCAGATCGTAATTCTCTCGGTAGTATGTCAATATATGGAATAACCCTATCACTGAGGTCTTCGGATGAAATGTTGAAGAATCTTATATGAGGCACACATTCTGCTATAATGTCTTTGATGGCATCAACATCATTAGACGACCAATTGGCCGGATTGCCTGAAAGCCCGGAAATTTTGTTAATAGCCCATTCTACAGCCGATAACCAAATATCAATCTCCCGCATATTAAGTTCATCATTCTTGAGCAGATAAATAAAGGTCGCTTTTGGCAAATCCACCATGTTTCTGGACTTGAGGACAATGTCTGGAGACAATAACATAAGCGCATTGCAATAATCTGCAAGTTCCTGTATATGTGACGAGTCAGTGGATATTACATAATTAAGAACTGTGACAATATTTCGTTGTATCCATTCTTCATGTTGTTCGATCATATAGCCGCTAATCGCAGTACAGAAACGGCTTAAACCAAGCTTATTAGCACCATCCAAAAGAACAATCCAAGACACATTCTCACAAGATTCAGAAGACGCTTTTCCTGTGTAAATAAATCTGCAAATTGCAGGTAGTATTAATCAAGACGCAGCATAAATCATTTGCGACGACACTAATATAATACAATCAGAGACTGCGAACTACATTATGAGTGTGAATAGATTTGCATCACTTTACCTAAGCAAAATTTCAAAAATATCAGGTGTCATGTCTTCGAATGCTATAGCAGCTTGTTGCATTCTAGTATCTCTGGTAAGTACGTCTGCGAAATACGTGCTCCTTGTACATAGGACTAAGGAATGAGCAAGGAAAGTTTTCCTGTTTGGCACTTGGCCGACATGAATTGAGATATCTGCATATTTTCCGCTTTCGTAAAGCTTGTCATAATCCGATGAAACATCAGAAAGTAGTTCAATTACGTTACTCATTTCTCAAACGTTTACGAGAAGGGTTATTACAGTTATCGATGTAGTGTAATAGGTAACAGAAATCTGTGTGACTATTTATCACGTGTGTGACGTAAAATGTATGGCGGCTGAATTTCAAAAAGTCTCAAACAATAGACTTAAATGTATAGTAATAATAATAAATATCCGGGTAAAAATTTCAACCCTCTCAAACAATTACAGGCATGAAAAGCGTCAAACAATTACGCCACAAACAACAAGTCATTATCAACATCAAAATTGAACGAAGTTTGATTAATTAGAATTGACAAATTCAGAGTCGAATTCATCGCGCATCAACAATTTGTTTACCAATTACATACTTATTAATAAATTTAGTCACTGTTGTAGTACAAACTGCTGTCGTCGCTGCATTCGCCAAAAGCACAGTTTATATCGGCAAAAAAATTGCTGCTTTTACTTGAATTATATTCGTGGGGTAAAGCCCAATTCTTTTCAAGCATGAATGATGCTATTGCAATCGACTGTAACGAGTTTGACAGTTTAGCATTCGTCAAATATTAACATTATGCGCCACCACGGGTGCGGTACAAATTCCAGATGATACAGTATGTGCGTTCAACAGGGGGAGGGACTTGGTAACTACAGGCGTCGTATCAAGATTATGTCAGATGGAAAGTTATGTCCATTCCAATGAACATATGGCAGATTGGAATGGTAAAGAAAATATTTCATTGACAGTACGAGGTTAACCTACTTGCGCATAAACAACTGGATTTGTTATAAAAATATATGTCATTTTAATGTTTGTAAATTTAAATGAATAACTTGTATCACGCATTACCTCATGATAATAAATATTACTCGTACTGCACTATTGATTATGAGAGGACGACAAGGCGACTACATCTAATCTTGGCTATATTGAGCTGCTTTACACTTCTATTAAATGTTATCCAGCGAATATCGCTCAAGATTCGCGTTGATTATTGAGCATATCCCGAAGAGCACTGATTAATCCAATTTCAGGCGTGCTGATATATCATTGTTTGAATCAATAAATACGTTGTAGCGATAATCCTTCTGTTGGTGCGGATGCAAATACAATCGTGAGAAAAGAGCTTCCTGAGTTGCTAAATGCGTTAAAGGATGCAAATTCGAACTCTGAGTTTTTCAATCTGGTTAACAATCAACGTCAGCACTGAAGATGACTTGCTGGTCACGACTTAATTGTTTGAAGTTCAAACGGTTATAAAAAAGGAACAGTTTGGGAAGCATTTGTAAACTTCAAGTCAGACTTCTGCCCGCCATAGTCAGCATCCTAGTGAAACGTTTGACGGAATGTGATTGTGCGAGGTAGACGCCCAATAAATGTGAAGGACGACGTTTCTCTGTTAAAAAGTTTTCAACTATGTCGTTGATTGAGGACATTCAACACCCAGTAATTGATGATTTGATCACAAATAGTAATAAAAACCTTGAATGGATTCCTTCCTCACAAATTACCAGCATAGAGTCGAGTCAAATTGACAATATTTATTACGCTATTCGTAAGGAAACACTGAGTAATGATGGTATTAATGAAAGGAATATAATGTTGCTATTCCTTGGAAGTAACGAAGAATGTACACAAACGCTTGTGAGTGAGTTTGCTAGAATGTACTCACTTCCGACACATAAATACAATAATGATGACAGTCAATTTAGAAGATACAAAGAATGGCTTGAGGAGCGAAACAAACTAATAACGGGTTTTACCAAGTATGATGGTAGCTATTACATGGTTGCTTATGAACGCTTGTACGGTTGTTATTCTCGTTATGGATTCTGCGCTGCATGTGGATTACTTCGATGCAGTCCCGTGTGGTGCGTTTGCGGTCATAAGCAATTATGTGATGGATGGACCAGCAACAATGAACAGCTCGATGCGTTTATTAAAAAGAATCAATCACAAACAAACTCTGGGAATCACGCCTATTTGGAATGGGTTCCATACGATTGTATTGATGATAGGGGTGGTGGACGTACATACTTGCATGGTCTGCCTATTCCTGAAAAAGTTATATTGATTCCACTTGAGATAACGGATGAGACACATGATTCGTATTATACCGAGGTAAAGTATTTGCTTATGCGTCATGTTTATTGATAATCTAAATAGTTATTGACATGTATCATTTCCGCTAGTTATGTAGTAAGCATCCAGATATTCTTACCACAGATGTTTGGGTCACCATCGGATTTACGTATAACACACGTGAACAAAAGTATTGTCTCATAAAAGAGTGGAATGAACAGGAATTATGTCTGACGTGTACGAAGCGATTAGAACCTAAGATAAACGCATTCTGTTATCGATGTAAAGCGCCGAGACCTCTTAGTTGGACGACCAGCAACAAGTCTTTGCATTCATTCATTATGGAATCATGGCATAATATCATAAATACATATGATGCTTACATACAATGGATAGAATACTCTCTATTGTCAAACATACAGAAAGTGATGTCATTACGACATGGATGCACACACATAGCAGATTGGTTAGAACCGAGTACAAATGCATTGACAAAAGTGATACTCAAACAGATAGTAGACGAACAAAATGCTAAGTCGTTTGATTTTTATCAGGTAAAATATTTCACCTATAAACGATGTCAATCGTATCAATAGCTTTGTGTTTCATGCGTTATTTATTGTACTGATCTTATTTGCTTACATAAAAAATAGCTGACTGAAGAATATCCGGAAATATTGACCCCAGACAATATTTGGATTGTCGGCATCACACAAGAATCATCGACTCAAAAGTATTATTTGGTGTTCTACTATTACACACATACCATATTGGATAAATTTATACGACTTAACAAACGTGTAAAGTACATGGAGTATGAAAATTTTTATGAAATCAAAGAGATTGGACGTGGTGGATATGGAATAGTGTATACTGCCAAATACAAGTTATGTGATCAACTAAGAGACAGACCAGAAATTGTTATTCTCAAACGTTTCAAGTATTTTAATCAGATGCCAGAATTATTTATTTCTGAGGTAAGCAATGATTAGTAATAGTAATATAAATTAACGTGGGTATTTTAATCTGAATCACTATCTATTTATTTCTATTTAACAGTTTAGAAATCATGCCAAGTGCATAAGCAGTGAGTATTCATTCCTTAAACTTTATGGAGTCACACAAGACCCAGAAACAAAAGAGTACATAATTGTTATGCAATATGCTAACAATGGTAGTCTTTTGTCTTATTTGTATCAAAATATCAACAAATTGACGTGGAAGAAGAAATTACGACGTTTGTATGATATTGTATGGTATCTGAAAAATATTCATAACGCGGGTTTAGTACATTGTGATCTTCATGGAGGAAACATTGTTTTGCATGATGGTAACACACTTATATGCGATCTTGGTCTTTCACGATCTGCGAATTCACGTCAACAAAATTTAACCGTTCGAGGCGTTCTGCCCTTTATTGCACCGGAAGTTTTCCATACCTGCAAATTTACTCAGAAATCAGATGTGTATTCTTTCGGCATTATTATATATCTGTTTGCTACTGGTGAACCACCATTCAGAGATAGGCAGTTTGATGCAAGTCTAGTGCGCGATGTTATGGATGGACTACGACCATCGATGCCTGATTCCGCACCAGAGGAATACAAACGATTCGCCGAGCAGTGTTGCGATGCTGATCCTGATAAGCGTCCGGATGCAGCTACACTTTGGTATGATATTTTCAAGCTTATTGGGGAGCTTGACAAGGACACTTCTGTCAACAACCCATGGAATACTATCTATCATAGTGATGTAAAACCATTATCACGTCTCGAAAAGGAGAATAAATATTCGAGTACACTCTTACCTACTGGAGATCTGCCTAAAACGAGAGACAGCTGCTATCCTAATCCTTCCATGCCGATAGATTTCAGCTTGCCAAGTTTAGAAATAGGGACTGGAGGTCATGAAGACAAGAAGTAGATGTGTAGTAATATTATTTTAAAATTTAGCTACTCAAATTTCGAATAACTTAATTCTCATTTTGTGGAGTTCATTCGATTTATTGATACGTCGAATTAATAAAATTTTTGATGTTTGTCTAATAGAAATTAAAATTGATACATGTTGATGCAGAGCTGTAACAGGCCTTACTGTTGTCTAAGCTTGAAGCGGCACATGATAATATTACGATAAAAAAGACACGTATGTATGTTGAATGTTAAAACTGGCTTGTTACAGTAAAACATGTACACTCTTCGAAGCAAGTTTTCAGACATTTTTTAACGTTACTGTTATATGTATTATTATTATTACCGGTCTATATCATTTGATAACCAACTTGTAGTTATTAAAAACTTTAATTAACTTGTATTCGTTTCAAACGCTAAATCTGCAACTTGACTGGTGGTATTGAATGCGCTATTTAATTGTCTGAAATAAGATATGGGTTTAAAAGCAAAAGGACGAGTAATTTCGACGAGTTTTATTTGTTACTTTATACTTACTTTATAAGAATAATTGGTATGCGGTTGGGCTTTTTGCATGTAAATCAAAATGTTTTTTCCTGACTCTTTATTTAGGAATAATGCGTAAGCTGCTGACTTTGATATCTTTCGATTATCGAAGGGTTCAACCGTTTTTTGTAAGACACCGTAGGTACAAACTCTAGTTGCATCAAATAGTTTAACCAGGAAATAATTATGTTGACGATAAAAACTAAAATTTTAACTCTCCGACTATCGCTCTCAACACTGCAATTCATTATCGAGAATAAAAAATTATTGCATACTTGTAGTATTAGTATGGCATCTCTGATTAAAATTTTGTGAACTAACGCAACAATAAGCAGTCGTGTTTGAGCTACTCTTAGCGTGAGTTTATTCATAGCATTAATATTAATCAATGTTACAACGTCATCTACTGACGTTTGATAAAACTTTGAAGAGTCATAAATTAGGACCGCCTTGGGTGTTTGTTATCTCACTGATATAAATAGCTTCAATTAGAATATTATTGTCTATTGTCTTATATTTGGTGAATCTAAAATTTTGGTTTGCTTTATGCTCGTACATACTATATACCCATCAATGTCATATATGTGCATAAAAAAGAAGTAACAAAAGGCACTAATTATTTTATTCTGACACTGTACTTTAACTGTGCTGTTCTTCGTCATTATAAAAGTTGCTTTAACTTACAATGTTGAGGTGGGTAGCACGTCAGTGGATATTAACATAAAACTTATGTTAATGAAACTAGCAATGTTTGAGATATTAATATGTTTGGTATCTTTTGTAGGGAAAAATCTATTTATATAATATAATCCACCTTTTTTTCCATAAAAACTACTCTGTTTTTATTTTTCGGTGCATTGATCTACTACTGATTATACACAGTAAAACTCGATAAGTCGGACACTCGATAAGTCGGATTTGGCCTAAGTCGGACAAAACCACTCA
>CAJVPJ010001042.1:0-12977 GCA_910592205.1 Paraglomus occultum | reverse complement strand
AAAAGTTTTCTAACGCTTGTTGTTGCAATTCAAGAGACATCGTAGTACTAATGGAAGAAAATGACACGAGAAGGGAAGTGTAAAAATTGTAAATTGATTATTACTAGGAAATATAACGCGTAAGGAAAAAGAATAGCCCTCCCCCAAATTTCAAGATCTTGTTGCGATCACAAGATCAAAGCAACACTTTCAGCCAGTTAGCAGCTTCGCATTTTTGTGTTGCACGTGCAACTTTTGCATCGCACACAGGTTTACTTATTCGGCAAAATATATTTCCTAATGAGTCATGCATAAGACTGCCGTATGATTGGGTCACAAGTTTTACAACAAATTACCCAAATATAGTCTAAAATATGGCGCAATGGATTTACGCCACCGATTACATTGATCGTTTCGCGTTTTATTGTGAAACGGTAACTTTATCTTTTGAATTGTGGGTTCCATGTTCGCTGTTTCTAGCTCTTAAAGCCTCTGTGTTTCGTTCATTAAGACTTGTTCAGTCGCTTATATGTATGATAAAACTGATCGTTTTGAATATTATCTGAAACGCTTTTCAATAACGACTCAAATTTTTTTTTGTCCTCAGCAAGTTCAATTTTTCTAGATTCAATTAATGGATTACGATTATGAAGACTTGTTTCAATATTATGGTCTATGTTTGTTGAAATCTCTGACTCATCTATGGGAAATTCATT
Source organism: Paraglomus occultum (assembly GCA_910592205.1). Taxonomy (NCBI): domain Eukaryota; kingdom Fungi; phylum Glomeromycota; class Glomeromycetes; order Paraglomerales; family Paraglomeraceae; genus Paraglomus; species Paraglomus occultum. Next base: position 12,282 of record CAJVPJ010001042.1, on the reverse strand, counting down.
CATCTCATTCCAGGGATTATTACCGAATCAATGCTTGCACGGGCTTCACCAAACCAGATCGGTGGACAATCATGTCTTCGTGTTGTTGTTGCATATTGAGGCATGCTTTTATACACTAAGAAAGTGTTGCTCATAAATGCAGGGCACGAGCAATCCAATTACTGGTATCTGTTAAATAATTGTCTTCTGAGCCAATATCCTTATCTAATGCTATTTTCCATTCATTTTTAAATGCTCCCTACCAGGAAGGGAAAAGCTTGATGATTGTTCAATCTTTTCAAGTTACTTATTTGATCGGGAATCAATTCTCTTGTTTAAAAGCAGGATTTGTAGTATCGAATGCCTTCTTTTAAGCAATTTAACATTCATTCATTCATTAAAACTTTGTGAGAAAGGCGTTCACAAATTGGTTCATTATGCGGCCGTTGTTCCAAAACGTGTCCCAGTCCCCAAGTGCTCGGATCACGATCCCAATAGTATACTGAACATAGTCTTCTTTTACTGTTCTGTTTGATAAAAATAGGAACAAACAGGACAGAATCACCTGGATATCTCAACACCAGAGGATTTTCTCTTGACAAATATTCCATAGTAAATTCAACCGTATGACACGTAATGAAAACGCGACGGCATATCATATGTTGATGAAGTTCGATGTTATTGGCTAATCAAATATATTCGATTGCACAACTCGATTCTCTGACTTTACAACCAATCACCATGTTTAACTTTATTACGTGAGGTATTACACAATCGATGTTTTTTTGAGGATAGTAGACGGGGTAAAAGATCTGATTCTAACTATTTTATCCTCGCCAAGAGCATCAAAAGAGCATATACTTTCGAGCCCGCTCTGTGTTTTTTTTTTTTTTTGCAAAGCCTTATCGCTTATCTCTTTGGGGAGAGCTGACTCCTAACCTCATTATTTACCAAGATCTGCGCAACTTGCTTTTGTGATATTTGGTATGATGCTAGGCTTCAAGAGTGTTTTCATGCGTGTATGTGTCACTTTAACTAGGGTTTAAAGCTCTTCTCAAACCCCTGAGACGTTTTTCAAGATTTCGTCCAAAATTATAATAGGCTCGCATGAACGGCTTTTCGATTACTATCTTCGGCGTTAATTAGTTGATTGTACAGTTGAGCAAATTAACCGAATCGACATCATTTTCAATTGCAGGTACCGAACCTGATTTTGTACCGACAGTGTTCTCCTCGAAATTTAAGTCTTCAGTAGACAACTCATTGATTAATTTCTTTAGACTTTGGGGCTGATTATCTTCGCGTAATCTTTTTTTATATGGGGCTGGTTACTTTGGAACTGATTCACGTTGGATAAGGTGCTAGGAAATGGTTGGAAACGCGGAATGACATTACATCCGAGAATGTTATAATTCCATGCTCCTGGTTTTGGCCAGTCGCCAAATGTGGCGAAATTAGCATTGGAGTTCCCCTATTTGGTATGTTGCTAATGGATTTAATCGCATATTAATAGTTTTATTTTCCAAACGAGTACTGAAAGCTTGCGAAAGTAATTCTTTATCAGAAAGGGTTTAGTTGATTTGGTTTTTAACGACTACAAAAGCATTTATTTCTGTTCCGTTTTAACCTAACACATTTCTTGCATCGCGGAAGAATATTGTTATCATAATCACTTACACTGTATAAATAAAATCTATGTCAGAATAACCATTAATAGTATCTAGTACTACAAGCCATCATTTGACGAGCAGCGGGAACAGTATCAAAATTAAGGAAAGTTGGGTCATCATAAACAGAGATTATATTCTTGCTCATCATCTTTTGCTGTGACACTCTATTCTAAGTTGAACAATTAATATGTGGGAAATGTATTCGATTGCACAATGCATGTATCACAATACTTTTCTGCAGAAATCTATGTGCTTTGGGATAAATCCTCACGAATAATTACTGGGACATGATGATATTTTTACCAGTTTATTAATGATAGGAATAATTTAAGAGCGGATTGTTGATCCCATATTTCATAATTTATTTTGATGTGTAATACATTTATAAGTTAGCAAGTAATAAAATAGTTATGAAAGAGGATCTCCTATTTATATTGAGGGAAAAAATAAAAACATGCACTAAAACAATCAGTATTGTGTAGCCAGAGAAGAGGTATTAAAAACAAATAAGCTAAGGCCAGGAACTGCGTACTGGAGCTACCCGACTAAATGTTGGGCTTGGGCCACCCGGCCACGACCATTAAAGACCCACACATGAGTTGTATTTGCGAAATTGGCTAGTTGAGGTAACAGGTGGGTAATTATTAATACCGAAATTGGAAATTGCTCCTCCACCAACATCGGCAACTACATAAGTAGGGTCTACCAACCCGCGGATTTTATCGTGTTCGTTCAAGTATGCATCAAAGTCAGGGCTGATCATATTAAACGCGCAAGCTCCATCATAATTGTCTCCTCTTCCGTCAATCCAAGGACGTCCGGCGAGAAGCTTAATAATCGGCATAAGATCCTTATCATTCCAATGATTAGGTGTTTTTTTTGACAGATCTTTTACAGGTTCCAACAGAAGTTTACCTGAAAGTATAAAGTGATAAGTTTAAACATGAAAAATTTGGTTATAGAATATTAGAGATAAAAGGGTTTGGTGTTACTGTACGAAAAAAATCTGCGAAATCTGAGACTATTCTATTAGCAGGCACTAAACTTTCTCTTACAGCTTTGAATCACAACTTATTACAACTGCAACAGCTGCAAAGAATTTATGTAAGTACCAGCTGTAGTCCTAAATTCGTTGTCAATAATGAGGGTTAGAGTTAGGGTAGGTTGCGAGAGCGTTCAAGTGGATTCTTTTACAAGTTGCATTTTGGAAATATTTGTTGAATATTGCTATTACATGTGACTAAATCTGATTACGTATTATTCTTGGTTGTGGGCTATTAGTGATTGATGACGAAAATTGATTTTCGTCTTTTTTTATCGGTTTTCCGAAATATCGGGTTTGCGAATAAAATATCGAAACCGACATTTGATTGGTTGCGGAAACAATTACATATAGTAATTTAAAAAAATCTCGCTAATGCTAAAAGTTAATATTGGAATTCATAGAACTGTGAATATCATATAATTTTATTATTATTATGTGCCACCGTTAATAAAATTGTCAATTTGTGATTGACTTATTATTATTCTATCCGTTTGATAGCGCGAAAATTTCTGATTTCAACGAACGCAGAACTCATAATGCCTTCTTATTCAAAGACGAAGCCACTGGGCGGATCATTGACAAATCGCATTAGTTGTTCACACTTTTTTAATAAAATTATAAGCTGTGGTTTATATTCCTTATCACTTTCTTATTCGTCTTCTTCGTCTTCTTTGACGTTCTGTACGGTTGGGTTGGTTACAATAATATGCTCACTTTTGCGTTTACGGCGTTGTATATTGTATAATCTCTAATTAATTAGTTATAATATCGATATTAAATGATAACTGATATTATGTAACAGATAAAACTTTGCTATTGGTTAGTGTTTATTGAGCTTAAATTCTTATTATTATATGAATAATATTACTGCGCAATGTTATATGAAATATCGGTTTTCCGAGCTTCGACTGTACTTTTTTTATACAAACACTAAAAGTCTTTAGGCAGTTCTGCCTGGTTAAGGTCAATATACATAGTTTTAAATAGCAAATTTAATATTTTGTATTAATTTTTCACCCACACATTGACAACACTTACGTTTAACAAACGCGTAAACTATATGAGCATTGGATTCTTGATTGCATGTTATTACGCTTATAATTGACCAATTTCAATACATGTATTGTTATCGAATTTATCAGGTTTGCGAAATCTATATCAGTTTTCCGCATATCACATATTAATATTAATGTTATATCTGTATTCATGTACAATAATAATAATAACGACTTTTTATGAAAAGTAAAATATAGGTTGATGGACAGAAATAATAACTTAAAATATTGAAATACGTGTAGTAACTACTTTTATGATTAATTTTGAATGTCAGCACAAGGGACCGCCCTGCTAAATATTCCAAGTCTTTTCTGGATCCTTCCAAACCCTCCTGCCCCAGTCATAGTAATAGTTTGTAGTTTGTTGGGGTTAGTTTTGTAGAGTTCAATTTGTTGTGTGCCCTGGGCTAGTTTTGGCTCATCTTTTTTGTGCCCTAACAAACTACTAATATAAAAAATAAATAAATTCAAGATTGCTGCGTTCTTACTCATTAATAATAGGCCGGCTCCCCCAACGAAAAATAATATTAATGTCGTGGCCGTTCCCCGGTCGAATCGAAGGTCTCCCCCCGTCAAAAAAATATTATTATTGTGGCTGCCCGGGAATAATATTATTATTAATGTTGTGGTTGCCCCCCCCCCCGTGTTTTTGTTGATTCTTGCTGCGACTTCATGGACGGCTTGTTCTGTAATTTCCGAAAACAAGTATACAAGTATTTGCCTTAAAGTTTCATGACACCACGCGCTATACGTCGCCTCTGTTGCCACCGCAGGGGGTGCATGTCGTAGTAGTCGTAGTAGTTGGCGTAGTTGTAGTAATAATTGTGGTCGTAGTCGTAGTTGTTGCGGCGTCAGAGTAGTCGTAGTAGTTGGTGTAGTTGTAGTAATAATTGTGGTCGTAATCGCAGTTGTTGCGGTGTCGGAGTAGTCTGAGTAGTCGGAAGTCGGAGTAGCAGTTGGAGTAGTTGTGGTCGTAATCGCAGTCGTTGCGGTGGCGGTTGTTGTTGTCGTTGTTGTTGTTGTTTGTGTTAAGCATCGGAATTTTATTAAACGACATTTTTGAGAAGAGAAGAGATTTGCTCTCTTTTTATGCGCGTAATTTGAAAAAAATTTGGAAGAAATTACTGGTCAATGACTTGGGTTATGATCATGTGTTACTTTAATTTATATTATTTGTGGTGACACATGATTGACACATGGTAGATAATCTATGTGATTTCTGTGAGATTAAGATAGCACGGTAGACTTTTGTTAATAGAGATTATTTGCAGTAATATGAGAGTAACAAGACTTTCGCAAAAGAAGATTTTTATTAATTAGTGACAAATTCGTATTCGTTCATTAGCAAGCGGATGGGAAAGCTATGGGCGAGGAAAATTTTTCGCGCATAATTTCGTACTACATAGAAGATGGCGATGCTGCGATTTTCTTTAGAAACCGAAGTGTATATTCAACGGGGTGCTCGACTGCCGGATAATATGCATCGTAAACATTAATCTTTATTCGTTTATGACAAAGCTTCAGTTTGTAAAATAACTGCTTATATGGGATTGAACTTGGAGTCAAAGATTGATTGACATATTTTGGGGGGTTGACCTTGTATCACTATCACAAGCATAAAATATAAAATTTGATCGACAAGGCATCGATATATCATTTGTCACATTAATGTAGTCCTAAGGTCGAGACGTAGAAATGAATAGTTGGTTACGAGCGTTATCGCAAAATCCAACATCGTAGAAGATCATGTCAGTACGTTTACATTTACATAAATATTAATATTTCGAGTTTTTGTCCTTATTATTATGTAAAAGATTCTATTGCCGCTTACAAAATGTGATTTTTACGAGTGTATTATGTATAGCACTATTAACTCTCACGGAGGTGTATTATGATTTGTTATAATTATTATTATGGCTATACTTCAAGAATGCGAACACGGTTTTTATTTTTGACGAAACAGAATTTTTGGGGGGCTACATACTACAGGAGCATATTAATATATATTACTTGCTAGGTCAAGGCATAATAGTTGGCGCAAATGTGACGTTCACCGCCGTAAAACCTAACACAGGATATGTTGCCGGGTCAACAGATTGTTTTATCTAAAAGAACTCTTATTTCATACAAACGCGAAAAGTAATTCTGTAATTTGTGTAGGGTTTGATTGTGATACCTTAATTATGCAGGAAAATTCCAACCCCTAACTTTACACATCGAGATGCGGAAATGATCGACAAAATATTTTGGACCCTATCGAATTTTGACCAATATAAATAGTAATTTTTTTATAATATGAATTTATTAATATTAATATTAATACATACTAGTACTAGTCACTAAACCTTTTTTTGACTTGACAATATTCATCCTGTTTCAAAAAAGACAATGTACAAGTTCTCAGTTACATACCGTTGTTATGTAGATATTAATATTATTTCTAGCACTTGTGTTAAATTAATTTGTGGGATAGAGCATCTTCATGTAAGAAATGCAGACCGCTCAGATGGTTGTTGGTGACACGAAAGAAATGTTAAAAACGCGAGCTGAAAAGACATAATAATAATAGACTATACTGTTGTAATCGTGTATGCTAGTTTTGTGCTACTTGTGCCCAACTTCAAAGTGTGTTGAATCTCGGGTCCCTGCAAAAAGGTGATACACTTTTCTCAGAACCACATGATCCTTTCGATAAAATTGGCGCCGTCTTTCTCTTTCTTTTTGTTTTACGCAAATAACTTGGACTGTCCAGATCGATCAATGATCATCATTACAAGTGTTACAGTGTCGGGGTAAGTATTTCAAAGCTATATCTCTTTATTAGAACCATTTTTAACTTGCGAGCATATTATAATTTCATAGAGGTAATCCTATATATATTAACCCTGTTTTGGTTATTTATCCCATTCTGGTATGATAAGGTGAGCATTAAAATTAACAAGTTTGATAACTTATGAATATCACCATTGCGTCCTTTTCAATTATAACTCATTTCTCAGCCACCGAATAAGAAGTGGTGGGGAGGGGAGCATGATCTTAAAAAGTTAGCTAATACTTTTTTCTTGATATCCACGCGAAAAATCTCAGGATGCAAAAAAAAGAATGAGCTGTGTGTCGCAGCGCACCATTTTAAGCGGGAAAAATAACTCGATCTCATTTTGAACCTTACGTCAGAAATATTTCTCCCACAAAGTTGGACAAAAACTTACTTTACGGTGAACAAACTCGAAAAAAGTTTGGATATTTCGATATTTACAGTGAAATGCATAAGTAATTGACCTCCGTAATTTTGGCAAAATTTACTTACAAACACGATCATCTCAGCTGGTCACATATTAATATTGCCTGCGAATTTTAAATATTTAATATTAATATTAAATATTTGTCTCTAAAACATTTCCATCCGCATATTTCTGTTTGCCAAATCTACCGTGTCTGAATATCGTGCATATATTTAACGTTTAACGTTTTGGGTGTGAGCTTGTTTTGGAAATTTCGATGTTACACTAGTCTATTGATGAACTACAATAAATAGATCAAAAATATTGGACACCTCAATCTCTCACACAAAATGTCAACGGCATCGACAAAAACCACAGAACAGAAGCCGGCGACCGTTAATAATACTCAGCCAGAGAATGCCAAACTCGTACAAAACAACGTAGCATCAGAATCCGAATCAGCCTTTTGGAAGAATGACTGGATACGAGCACAGAATACATTATCATCTATTCGACGCTCACTGTCGTCGTTCCCATCTCCTCCTCTCCGTATACTGCGCGTTAGTCAATTGGATGCTGATTTATTGGACACAGAGTTGTTTGCAATGCTTAAGGAACAATTATGGCAAGCGTTCTCACTGCTTGATGTAGGCATATTCTTACAATACGAAAAATGCAGTTGATTCTTTCGATCGTTTATAGTTTCACCATTTGATTATGTGATGAATTTCTCTGCTACTTTATGTGTATCAGCCCTATTATAAGAGATATGAACTGGAACTAATGGCAATAATACAATTTATTCTCTATCGGTTTTCGATTTACGAAACTGGAGCTAGCTTTGGAGCCCAGCTACAGAATTTGAAATATCGGAACGAGAAAATGCACAATGGAGGACGTGAGTTTTTTCATTAATGAATCGCGTTTCTTAAGGTTCGTCTACTCTACTACTAGTACATTTTGTTTGTCTTTCAGTCCAATCGACAGCAAATGATGCGCCACTATCAAAAATGCAAAGAATGCTGTTCGGATTGTTTACAATCGGTGGACAGTATGTTTGGGCGAAAGTCAATAGACTAGTCACGGCCTTTTCCTGGGGCGATTTAGCTGAGGTCTGTAATTTAATTTTGTAATGAGCAGACAAGTATTTAGCATACTCTTGTCCTCATACGATTTAAATTATTTATTCGATTGCAAAATCAAAGAATGATCCACGCAAGATCTTCTGGACATCATTACAAAAGTTGGAACACCTGTATTACACATCGGTCTTGATTAACTTTCTGGTCTTCTTGTATGACGGCCGGTAAGCGCAGAGGCGAGAATCGTTACAATCTCTTTATCTCAAGTATATGGCACTCATTGCTTTAGTCATTTATCCCAGTTATCGCACTCTAGTTGAACGCATGCTGTCAATGCGTTTAGTTTATGCTCGACGGGTTATGAACAGACAAATTAGTTTCGAATTCCTAAATAGACAATTAATATGGCATACTTTCACGGTGCGTGACACTACTTATTTATCAGTCTTGAACATAACTTTAACATTTTAAATATCAATTTCAGGAATTTCTTCTCTTCCTGGTACCGCTTATAAACCTCCGTAAACTCAAAAACAAAATCACTCATACTCTAATTCCCGAGTCATACATAAAATCGCATACGCTTGCATTCCTTCCTTCCCATATTTGCGCCATATGTCATGAGAATCAGTCGAGTTATGCTGCGTCGGCTGGTGTTTCGATCTCGAGTAGTTCCACAAAGGTTAACAATCCTTACGAGACAAATTGTGGACATGTATATTGTTATTATTGCATAAAAAGTAAGTTAATTCTGGACGGCGGTATGTGGAGATGCTTAAGGTGTGGTGAGGAAGTTAACGAAATCCGGAGGTTTGATAACAAAGTGGTAGAGATGGAAGTGGAAGAAGAAGAGGAGCGTGTTGATGATACTAGCCAGGAGAAAGATTACCAGAGCACGGACAATGAATAACAAAGCGAGAGGGACTTTTGAAAGCAAATTAATGCAATTCCACGACAGAAGATTACACATTTTGCTTTTACCAGGAAAAAAAACACCCTGTATAATGTATAGACTTTCTAAGCGTACGAAAAATAGTTGATTCATTTATAATGTATAGATATTATTGTGCAAAAAAAGTTCGACGCTCGAAAACTAGCATGCATCAAATATGTGCTTTCGCGTGATTCGACGTAACGTTCATTTGAAACATTCCGGCAGTTAATTGGATCGCGAATATTAGGCAGAACACCATCCCCTTAGTGACCCGTCATCAAATCCAGCAACAAATGTATTTCCTTCAGGATTCCAGGATATGCTCCAGACCTATAGACAAAGCATGTGTTAACAATGTGAAAATCAGTTAAATACCATTGATTCTTTTGTAATTACCGGGTCTTCATTGTCATTTGCGAGTGTGCAAACACATGCGCGAGCCCCCAAATCCCATAGTTTAACGTGACCCTCGCAACCCCTGTCAAAAAAGTAGAGTATATTTCTTGTGTTCTAGTACAGAATCAGCAGCTAAATTTATGACAGTAATCCAGCTCACCCAGTCGCTACAAATCCAGATTCTTTATGAGACGCGGCAACGGAGACAACCCAATCTTCATGCTTTAACTTTGCTATTCGATTTCCTTGATTACTGTAATTCCGATTATTTATGGATAAGCAAGCAGGATGTATTTGATAAAATGACACAATAATCCCAACTTTATATTACACATCGTAAATATTCATTGTCTTATCGTCCGATCCAGAGATTAGCAATGAAGAATCATGCGAGAAATCGACCGATCGTATGCAGCCTGCATGACCTATCAAAAAGCTCAGATATGTTGCTTTGATAGACATTCGTAATGCCAAAAAAGCGTACTCGCTTACCTGTAAACTCGTGAACCTTTTTGCCAGTTTCCGTATCTAGCACATGTATCAGAGCATTCTCGGTGCTAACAGCAATAAATTTGCCATTAGGACTCTACGATGAGTGTTTCTGGTGATCAAGGAGAGATACTCGGATCATGTACGTATTTCAAATTTCCTAGGCAAAGGATACAAAACGAAGGCACATTGGGAAGTTTTTCCTGTTCTCGGTTTCCTTTGTATCGTATTCAGTATACACTTCATAATCTTCGGTTTTCCTGAGCGAGACCTTTCCAAAAGGATTGGCTGTGACATAATATTTTCCATCCGGGGAGTATTGGCCAGTCCATATTTTCACTAAATGATCATTCGTTCGCGTTTTAGTGGAATATGTTTGTATGAAAGACTTCTATCTCTTTGCAAAAACTAGGCGCCGTTTTACTTGCGTGGGTCAGTAGTCACTTTCTTCATACATGAGCCATCGCTCAAATCCCAGATCCTAATTGTGGAATCAATAGATGTCGAAGCAGCCACTAAAATCGTATAAAAAACGTTGAGCTAGACGTTGTAGTTGAAGTTCAAATATTGTTAAGTAAATTGCCTTACAATCTCCATCTGGATGAACATCGACGGACAAAATACCCAATGAATGGTCGTCCAATTCGTGTTTAAGTTCGCCCGTCTCAGCATCCCTGATCGAATATTTTAGTATACTTATTCATAAACCGAGCACATGAATTACAGTATTAGAGCTCTTTCTCAGTAATCTGGTTAGTCAGCTAACCATATCTTAACCTGCGTATCGAGAGATCCCGTTACTAAGACATTTCCGATAGGCGAGAATTTTACACTGTATATAGCATCCTCGTGAGCTATATCAATAAGGCATTTGTTAGACCTGTCGGTTTATAGCAACAATTGATAGTAATAGAACAAACCTTCTTTGGTTTCCAAGCGCGAATAAAATTGTATACTCTATTGTGGCCAAATATTGACTTAGACAGGCAGGTTTACCACAACAAAAAGACAATAAAATAATCCTCTCTCACCATATCGTCACGTCAATTCTTTGTGTTCAGCTAATGCAACTGATGACTATTAAACGAAAAACACGAGCTGATTGGATGATTGCTTGTTAGTAAAATATGAAATGCTGATCTTTTCTAATAACAGTAACCAATACACACTTTTAACGAACACGAAGATGGTTTATGACGAAGTATTTTTATGGAACCAGTTCACTCTTAACAAAATCATTTCGGATAAACGAAGATTTATATATATAACGATATAACGAAGTTTTCAAAAATCCGTATGTTGTAAAACCATTCACTTAGGCGAATTTATTTGTATAACTAAGTTCGTTATACAATTAACTAATCAGAATGTTTTCTCTCCGTTACTCCTATCAAAGGCTTTCTCTTGCTTCGTTATATTTCTTTCTTCTAAAATAATATCGAAGATGCATTCCAAAAAACGTTCTCTCATTAAAGATAAAGAAACATTCATGTCAAAAAAAAACCAAAAACGAATAACGCTTACAATTGCTCAAAAAAAAGGAACTATGTCAGAAGAAAGAGTGTAATCCACGTTTGAGAAATATTGAAATAACAAATAAATATGGCATTGAGAAATCTACTGTTAGTGAAGTTTTGAAAGCGAAAGTAACGATGCCGATCAGGGTACAATAGTGTGCCTCTCGAGCAACGTAATAATAGAATAATAGTGATTGGTAAATGACTGATTACTGCATCTGGTAATTTTAAAAAAGTTGCATGTTTGTCTTATTTGTTGGTTAAAACACAATAGTAATATTGGTAAGTCACCAGCTATATTCTCAATATTTCCTTTTAATGTTTGGGTAGACTTTTTATCATATTCTCGACAAAACTAAATCACAGCTAGTCCAAATATTGGTGTTGGACAGCATTAACAAAGCTGGCAATGTCTTGTGTCAATTGAGCTGTATATTTGTTAGACATGGTCATCAATCCTAAATTTGAACATAAAACGGCCTTGTCAAACAAAAGTCTGGATGGAAACTTTTACAAAACATGAACATAATAGTAATGCCCGGTTACGACATGCGCGGGCCTATTGTTAACGAGTTTAACATGCAGGCAAAATTGACACAACTAACCGACAACTGGATCTTCGTGGTTCATTCCTGGGTACTGACATAGTCTCACACCCTCAATTTTGAGATCCAAGAGAACTTGGTAAAATTGCAAGGTTGCTTCAACAGGCACAGTATAGTCCTTTAAACAATGCGTAGTCAAGGTCTGTAATTACCAATCTTCAATACATGTTAATATCAATGTAATAAAGAACATCTACCTTATCACCATGAACCAGTAAAATCTTCTTTGGTAATGCCTTTTTTAAGTTTTCAATATTGACACAATTCTCAGACAAAGCAGTCTTAAGAA
>CAJVPJ010001041.1:0-12977 GCA_910592205.1 Paraglomus occultum | reverse complement strand
GATAACTCGGATTTCTCGATAAGTCGGACAGCCATGCCCAGCCCGTCGTGTCCGACTTATCGAGTTTCACTGTGTATTAGTAATTAGTATTAGTATATTAATATGAGGTTTTTTTCGCCGATCATCGCCTGATAATATTAATATTGCAATAGTATTAGTATTAGTATAAACTTCAAAACCTTAAGGCTTTTCAAGGACGTGGGTTATAGCCTTAAAACTTAGATGGTAGATACTTTTATGCTTGCTTTATATTTACCAGAAAATAAGACGTTTTCTTTATTTTTATTATGTTATTACACATATATATTGTAGAAACAGTTATCCAATTGCTTATAGCAAAGAAAATATTCCTTATTTCCTGGTAAAGCAAGCATGAGAGTATTAGTATCTACCATCTAAGTTTTGATGCCATAACCCACGTCCTTGAAAAGCCTTAAGATTTTGAAGTTTATACGTCTGAACTATTGCTTTCATATGTGACTTCCCCTGTGTTTATATTACTATGGATCTCGTACCCTTCAATCATTATTAGTCAAACCCCCCCCCTCCGACGCGACCGAGTTCCGATCCTTTGCGCTTAATGCACCGAATTGCGCGTTGAGCATGTGTCTACTTGCAACATTTGAACGATCACTAATTCTCTCCGACTGACGCCTACGCTTTTAATCATAAGCAAGCCAAGCGAGTGTCCTGACGTCTCAAGCAATTTGCTTCCAAACGCATCTTCTGTGCTTCTGCATAGTATCTTTCGTAAGTAGCTAAGTTGTATTCCTGTCGTCAACTGGCTCAAGTTACAGAAAGTTGCATATATACGCTCGTCTTTTCCCTACTATACTGCCGAAGTTCTAGCATTATCCATTGATTCGTAAGCTTGGAAAGGGATATGATGTGATGTACGGATAAAATATTACTGAATCTCAGACCAAAGAGGTTCGCAGCACATCAAACAGAGCATACTGTGCAACAAGACGAAGCGTAATTGGATCAAACGAATTCTCGTCCGACTTCTAAGATCGATCCAGGGGTAATCTAAAAGCTGAAACGGTCATCATAATCACTTGCGTTCCTTCATAATACAATTAATAGTGCTGACTGACATCAAGAAGAATAGGAATTCCACTGGTAAGAGTACGCAAGCGGCACAAGCCTTGTAAACAACTTGCAAAGCGTTAAAACTTTAAATATAAACAAACATGTTCTTAATGTGTATGATCGTGTGTTCATTAATGACAGGTCGAGAATCCGGAAATGCAAGCATTACGAAGGCAGGCAGAAGTAGAGGAATGGTGTGTGGTTAGGCTTGAGTGAAGGCGTACTTTTTGCTTGAGTATAATTAACGATAATATTGCCGATTAGGATCCGAGCAAGCATGTATAAAATGTAATCCATGGAATAAAGTGTTCAATACAAATACAATAGACCGAGAAATTGAGCAATGCTTAGAATTTTCAAGCAAGGTCCGATAAAAATCTATCTCCACTGCGACAACATCCTCACCTTCCACCGCTTCTGACGCAACAACACTTGAAGGGATGGCCCCATTACAAGAAATAAATCACTTGATTTAGTCAAATGCAAAGTTTGGTGTGCTCGGAGAACAGTTCATCCCAATTTAGCCATTCGGAGCAAAGGCCGTGCCTGTACCTGGCAATGGGTATTTTATATTTGCCATGTCTCTGATTACTATTACGCCTTTGTGACACTCCCAACAACTATTTGCTGAGGGAGAGAGCTTCGAATAATGTTGTTACTTTTTTTCCTTCCTGTTTGAACATATTGCTATGACAAACGGATAAGAGTCGCTTGTAATAGAATTGAGAGCCAAAAGACAAAAATACAGTTAAGTTTCGGGAATTGGTGTTGATGAATGCTTTAAAGAATCAATATAGTTAATTTTACAGCACTACACTGCTATTATACTCTAACATAAACCATTATAAACCATCATGCAAGCATACCATTGAACTTCACAGTTAAAGTGATAACATTAGTCCAACATCTATCCCCTGATCTCTCTGTCAAAACTTCCTCTTCCTTGATGGTTCATTGGATTTACGCAGCCTGTAGTCTTATTGAATGCTCTGTCTGATCATACCGTTCACAAAATAAAGTAAGCATCAGCTTCTTGCTATCCGATTCATGTAGTTAATAAGATACGCATGTCTGCCTAAGTAATCGTTGGGATGGAACGCAATTAATGATAACACATACAAAGAGTACGTTACGTTTATGGAATGTAGTAATGTTTCACTTTTGAAATAACAGTATAATCAGCTTTCAGAATATTCTTTGAAATCAAATTAGGTATTAACTGGAATCAGAGGAAGAGCAGCTCTAAGAATCAAGCTGTTTCTTTAGGCTTAACTTGTAATATTGAGCTTTCAGTGTATAATTTAACTATAGTGAAATTATAACACAAACTTTACTCTTAGGTAATAATCACATAAATTTTTGACAATATCCGCAGTAAAGTCACGCTTTCACTGAACACCCCGAATAACGATAGCGACAATATACCAGTCTCCATAGTAAGATGTGTTATATGCTAGATTAAGTATAACAATAAGTATAATTTATTTATTAAATTATTGCTTGTAAATATTAATATAATTATACATCTATTAGCTAGCAACAACAATATCGTTAGCGTAATCGTAGATCTGGCTAATAATGACTGCAAAATATCGTCGAATATAATAGTTTTCTGCCTAATTTGTTATAAATATGTAAATAAGACATAACACAACACATGATTTATATAATATTATCTGTGAGTACACTTCGTGAAATTTGCTTTGGAATAGTAATCTTGGTCAGTATTTAACAGTTTCTGTCCGGTAGAAATTCAATACTATCAATATCACTGTATATACATTTTATGATATATTTGTTATCGCTCATTAGTTAATGAATAGATTGCACAGCGCACTTTCAAATGGGGGTTTTTTAAAAAATCCAAAGAACTATACAAAGAAGAATAAAATTAACTAAAGCCAAGGAAATAGGTTTTGCAAAAAGTTATGTCCAGCCATAAAAAGAGGATTGGAATATCAATGGTGGACTATGGTTAAACGTCCGATATCATGGATTAATTATAATGCAACGGATAAACCTCGGGTATCAGTGAAAACGTGACTATACCAAAACGCAACCGCATGTATAACGAAAATCAAGTAGATGTGATGGTTACAATGGATGATGTTAATCATCACCTGACTTTATTCATCACACGAGCTGAATTTGTCCGCAAAAATTCTGTGAACTGACAGTTACTAGTGATGGGATCGGCAGATTTCCTAAGCAAAAAGTTGTGATTTTGAACTTCGCCCAAGGCAAATACATCCGTCCTTCTGTTTAACACACTATTTACCTACCGAAATTATAACATTCAAATACGTTACTTAACGTAAGATTATCAATGTAGCTAATTTTAAAAAACCTTTTGAAGTATCTTCCGTTAAAAGTCAATGTTCTGTTTTGTCACGTGATACTAATTAACTTGTAGCGATAGCCAATATATTTATTGTTTGGACGACGTTGAAAGTTTTTCATATCGTAAAGCGATTATAGTTGCTTTGTAGTTATACGCCGTAAGCTCATTTAACGCGTACCTTAATAGTCGAGCATAGCGTATGTAGCATTATAGTTGTTACTTGTATGAGACAAATTATCTTGCGAAAGCACAATGTTTTTAGATTTTGAATACGCCAAACGTCTCAGCATAACTTCGACTAAACTTCCCCCATTGTAATTTTGTGATTCACTAAATTGGTTTAGTTGCGTTTTATACTGCAATATTGTCAATTATTTCCCCATTAAAAAATTATCTGCAACCACCATAAATAACTAAATTGTTTTTACTTTTGTTATTACAGCCACACCGAACAATTTTCGTTGCCATACTCGAAGTGTTAGAGCTGTAAAAATCTGTCTAATTAAATTATGCCTGACTGTTACCTGTTTGTGACTGTGCCATAACAGGTCACGTTGCTGTTATAATCGCCAATATATCCTAACTGTTAACCAGTGAGAAATTTTATACAGAACGATCGTGAAATATGATGTAATAATGTGTCACAGACTCACACCCCTTGCGTAGATAAATATTCCATCTAACGCGCGCAAAGACGCTTCTCTCCATCTCCAAACAAATTACGCAAACAAGTCATCGAACAAAGAACGACCTTTGCCGCAATTCCGTGTCCGCGTATAGTATTAAAATAACATATTAGGCAATGACCCACACATAATCTATTGCCACAGTCATCAAGGGTGCATGTCATGCAATTTAAAGACACAAGCGCTAAACTTATTGCTGTCGTATTATTTGCAATACCACGCTTCGACTAAAATTGTTAACGCTGTCGACAATTAGGTGGTAAAAATAGTAGAGTTTGAATTTGCTTTAAAAAAAATTTACTTTTAAATTTGTCAAAGCTGCAGAAATTTTGTCAGGTATAGTGCGGTAATGTGCATATTGGATGTTAGGACCAAACATTTGATAAATGATTTAGACCAAAAAAAAAAAAAACAAACATGTTAGCTTGCTAAGAGAAAAGCCCGTTGTATTAAGAAATTACATTAAAAAACAATTTGTTAAAAATAAAGTTGTATCATTCGGCAATTAGCGGAAAAAGAATTTTTATATTTAAATCGTAAACACTCGTGCATCGATAAAATATGTCACATTGCAAGAGAGGTAAGGCATTCGTAATCGACGCAAGAGAACATGTCAAAATTCTGAAAAAGATTGATTATTTGATTAAGATTTGCAGAACGAGTGTCTCAATCACTAAATTTATCGTGCTATATGGTGAAATCTGCATAGAAAATTCTCTTGTCTGTCTTGTTGAACGTTTGACAAAATTTCACCGACAACGTATTCTATAAAAAAATGGGGGACTCGGTTAGCGATTTTTACTATAAGCGCAACGAGTATTCTATATAATCGATGTTTCATATTCGATATAAACTGCCAACTTATCACAGACTTGAACATGTCATACGCACCATTATTATGATAACTAGACGGTATGCCATTATCTGACGAACTTTAGTGAAAAAAAAAATTAGCCCTTTCCACGAGAGGGATTGTTTGTTCTTGTCGCTGTGCGTTACTGTTGCCGTATACTTTTTTTAAAAATAGCACGTGCAATCTGGATGACTGATTAAGCGGCTATTTTTAACTTAAAATGAATTTCGAGAATAATCCTGTCACACGATTACACAGCCTTGTGCCATATTAACTCGTCTTTGACAAAGTAATTGTCTGGTTGTGTCGATGTGCAATTATCAAAAGATGTTGCATTGTATCCACGTGATCATGTTTATTATTAGCGACAATATCCTCATAATGTCCAGTAATAAATAAGGGGGTGCATTTGCTATAAATAGTAATAGAATTTTAAATTATCTTCTATTTTGTCAATGTTAATCCATAATTACGAGAAATTCATTGGCCATCTTTTCGCTTACAGCAAACGTCGTTTTAAACCTTGTTGAATGACTTTGTGTAATCAAGGAGCTAACGTGTTCTATAAGCAAGACGCATGTCAAATATGTTATTTCCTGCCACTGGTCATCTATTTCAGACAAAAATAATTTTGAACAAGTTTGGTAATTATTCCGTTTGTATGCTATTTCCACGAGTACGCTTTCTCTTCCCATCCAACAATATATAAAGATCTCGTTCCCGTCTGACTGCTGTCTTTTCATAAGAAGTTGTTCCGAATCAAAAGCTTTTTGTTGAATAACGTCCATATCTACGAATTGCTATTGCACGAACTTTATACAAAAAAATGTCACCAAAAAACTCTGTCTTGATCTTCTTCTTCCTGGCGCTATTACTTCCTTTATCTTTGGTTGCTAAACCAGTCGCACGAGTTAACGGTGATATTGCGTACTCTTCGTTTACCAAACCTAATGGCTATATTCAATACTCTGAATCATCGACAAAGACAACCATAGCCGGAAAATGGAATGATGGATTTACTGATCCCAACTGGGCTAACTACAAAATCTTGATTGTGAGCGCTTCTACAGTATTATACGATTTAACGCCTTTGTTCGCAGGCCCTAAAGCAGTGGCCATGCAAAATGGCGGGACTGCCGGTTGGAAATTTGACATTACCGGACATTTGCTTCGCAAGTGGAATAAGCAGACAATACTTATTAAGTATAAGGGTGCTACACTTGGTTCGACAACTATTAATGGCCTTTGGGTGGGCGCTTAATGTATTTTCGACTCATCTAGAATCGTGGTTGTTTCTCTTTCTATATTAATATGTTAATTACGATGGATTCTACTTTACAATATGGTTTTTACATAGAAAATAGTGCTAACTCAATAATAAATGCATGATAAATTGGCGATTTAAATTGTCAGTTCATTGCTTGATAATAAATGTACGGCTGTTTTGAACTTTCTTTCTTGCAATTCGTGTGTATTGGAATATTGAAATACGTAATATTGTTCTATCGCTATTGACATGCGTATTATTATACAAGTCAAATAATGCTTTGAGAGTGTTGTTAATTAGTTAGCTATGGCAAACTGTAACTGGCTGCACACTTAACGCACCGATATTGCATATTGCAACCGTCCAATATTGTTTAGAGTGCAATAATATCTTTATTTCAAAAAACCCACAATAAAACAAAGACAAACATAGGATAATATAATGTAATGAATAACAAGAACAATTTTAAATTGTCTATAACGACGTCATAATATTGTTTAAAAGATGCAAAAGATTTTACATCACTAAACGCATCAACATCTGAAATTGTGTAAGATATCTTTACTATTCAAACCCACCATAAAACAAAGAATAATGTCTTTACCATTCAAAAAACCCACTGTAAAACTTATAATAATTTAATGTAATGAATAACAAGAATAATATTGTTTAAAAGGTGCTGCTTCTTTTTGTGAACTGAAGACTTCCATGCAACAGGAGTATCTTGCAAAGCTCGCTTATAAATGTTTTTTGTATGTCTTATTGCTACCAATATGTAGCAGCAGCACTTGGTCGTTGTCTATTGGTAAGCATGTCTTTGTCAGGTCCTGGCTACAGTCATCAGTCAGGTATGAATTAACGGGCGTTGATCGTACGAAGGTTGCCAGCCGTTTATCCCGACACAATATTAATTGTCGTTGTAGTTTCGTGTGCGGTTGGAGCACCATTTTGAGTACATGGAGTTTGACATAGGGTCTCGTGTTGTGCGTTTGTTTTGTAGTATTTTTCTTTGGTAGAGGTTTAAATGCTTTAAAAGTTGTCATGCTCAATCTTTTTAAAGATGTGGATTGACCTGTAGGACACTGTGCTTATTTATACGTAAAAACTTTATTTGATGCAGATGCCAAAATACGTCACTTTTTTATTAAAGTTCTTCATCTATTATGTTTCGTTTACTAAATATTACAAAGCAGCTAACTGCCAATTATTTTTTGCTTAAACAAACATATGCGTACACTCAGTCTCATAAAAATATATTAAACAATATTGATTTTAGAATATCCCCAACCCTCCCTTTTCCCCTCTCCTCTTTCCCAGATAAACATTCCATGAGACCGTTCTGTAATTCGTAAGACAATTGAACCTATTAGAATCTTCATCTTCTATGAATCGCAAATCTATATCTATTTTAATGTTGCATCTTTGTTATCGCCAATAAACAATAGCAAAGACAAAACCTGTTTATCAAAAATAAGGAGTCATTTTGAAGATCATAAAGGATGTAAACCATATAATGCAAGCTATCGACAAATTAGCTCTAATAAAAAGCATATCAGTATTTTACAATATAATTTAAATCTAATAATTTATACTTTCTTTATACTACGAAAAGGTTAACATCAAAAAGTAAAATGTTATCGTTCCGTGAGTTTTTTTTTAACTGAATCAAGTTAAAAATAGTAAACATTTGAGTACGAGAATGTGAAAATCTGATTGAGATGTGATAGCCAATAACTAACGCAACCAACGTAAATATAACGTTTATAAACATTTCTTCTACTGTATTAAGCGTCTTTGATAATTGTGCATGTTTTATAATCCCAATCCCAGTAATATATCAAGTTTTGCCACAGACGTTCTGCAGCATGCATTCATAAGTCTACCCGTTTCCGACATGCAAGCAGCGAAGGGTGTGAACATCTATTGCTCATCATGTGTACATGGGAAAATCGATTCCCGAAATTAAAAGGACGTAAGTTAAACAGGTCATTATTAGCGCATTTGGCTTTTTATCAGTGAACAGTTGGTGATGTGGGTTAAGGCTAATAGTAATTATATTAATTGTGTGGTGTTCTAGACTTAAGTATAATCCGGCTTAGACATGCCAAAGATATAAATAAACTGATGATCGTTACTATAACAATCACTTGGTCATGTTCTTCTGCTGTGCTACTGTAATTGTTAGCAGACTCCAAAATTTTAACAGGATAAGCTGAACTGTATACTGGTTGGACTATGTAAAACTAGCGAAAGGCGTAATTCGAAAAAGGTTAATCTACATGAAGATCAAAGTCTCCAATACCATGACGAATTATGAATATCGTTTATACGCATTTAATCATGCTATTATTATAAACATATATTATGTATGTTGAGAGTTCGTATTTCATAGTCGCCTCAAATGAACTATAGTAGCCACAATACTGAGCTGTTGATAAACTGTGCAATAATCCCTACAGCATTGCATGACACAAACTATAACGCGACTTACAGTCTTTATTCAAAAATTATTAATACGATAGAGAGAAAAATCGATAAACTAAGAACCATTGGCCGACGTTCAAAAGATATCTGCAAGTCCCCCTAGGTACTTTACTCTCTCAGAATAAATATTTTTGCCCTGCTTCAGTAGAGGCAATTTAAAAGTTTCTCGCAATAACTAGAGACAATAAATATCTCAGTTCCAACCAGACTCATATTGGCTATTCCTTTGACACGTTGTTATATCTGTTATTTTATTTTATCGGTAACCTTCTCTGTAGTATCAATGGGATATACAACTCGGTAGTAGTAATAGTTGGGGTATCGTAAAGTGTTTGTACAATAATCCGATGTCAACATAGAAAAGTCTTCATGCCACATTACCAGTTCCTCAACGTCTTTATAGTTTTCCCGACAGGTTTCGTAATAATGACAAACCTTTTTAATTGCACGAGAGTATTTACTTATCAGAATGCTCAATGTCCGTTTACTATTTATTTGCTTCGATTTTAGTAGTGCTTTATATTGGAAATTTGTATGGAGCCGATGTCGCAATCAATTGTGTCAAAGGGCATGTACATTATTAAACTTCAGGCTTGATTGAATGTAAGCCATCATGACCTACATGCTTTCAACATTTTGCTATTATGTTATCTGTTTATAGCCCGTTATATCCCTTTTAATAGTCAGACACAAGATAGTCTGTGAACAGAACGGTTCTAAATGACCACAAGAGATTGGTGGTAAGTATATTTTACATACTTTATTATTATTTTTAGAAAGATAAACATTTTAATATATTGCGAATGAATTTTTCTGACCCACAGGCCTAGTTACTGCGGAGCGTCTAGACACGACGTTGGACAATACGTCACGCCCGTGGAGCATTTTATACAAATGCACCCGACAGCATAGAGGAGACTCTAGAGAGTGAGTATACTAATACGGGGTTTTTGTATAAATTGGTAAATATATTACACCGTCTCTCATATGCCTTCCTTTTACAATCATACAAAATTATAGTAATAATAATCGTGAATAAATCTTTGCTATCCTCAAATTGTAAACAGACGAATAAACAATCCCACGACTTCGGAATTGCGACTTTCGAAATATTCAAAAAAAGTTGTGATATCTTGAAAATACAACCGTAGTTAATAATAAACCAATTGGAAAAATAAAAATTTTATTAAAACACCATTTAACTTTGTTATCTTTTAGCTTGTAGGCAAATTTGACTTTTTAACTTTTGGGCATTTTAAAGAAAATTATTGTTATGTACCCGTTTCTTAATCATTAATAAAGCCTTTATCATGTTTGAAAATTCTGACAAGCTAAAGATTGTAGCTAAACGTGGTCTCTACAAAAATTAATCCGCATTTTAGAAGTAAATTTAAACAAATTTGTAAATTAATCTTATCAAGACAATGAACTGGTTGAAAATCATAATTATTAAGTAGGGCATTATTAGCTTTAGTTATTAACAATTTAACATAATAAGTTTTTGTGGCTAAAAAAGTTACATCCTAGACTGTTTTCGGTCCAAATTTGAAAATTACTTTATATTAATATCTCCCGAATTTCTGAGTAAATACCCCAACATGTATAGTAATAGTAATAGTTTACCAGAATTCTCAGAAAAGCAGCTAATATTGTCCAAAGACACGTAATGTTTTGTCCAGATACCGATCATTAACCCTAAGCCATCAGCATTTTTGTCATATTTGTCGCCAGAAGCTGAACTTTAGCATAATAAATTGCTGTTGATAGCAAAACCAATTGATTGTCTATAATAAATGTCAGAAATCACAATACTTTGCTACTACTACTACCTCAGGACATAACGGTGAAGAAACAAATCTGTGTACAGTTTAGTTTACAGACCAATTATAAATTACTTATCACTGAGACATTATCTTGACGTCATTTTTAGCTGCAAAAGCTAGACAAAACGTTTATATCATGGTCAAGCATCGTGAATATAATCTTAAAAATGCAAGTTTATAAATTATACAAGCTTTAAGAGATTTGAGTGCATATCTTAAAAAATTCATTACTTATCAACAACTTGTTAAGCTTGAACAAAATTGCGTCTAATAATAGGGGCACCCTGACATTACATCCATACCCCATTTTTACTTTAAAAATAACATCTTACATAATATAAATTTTCTGCTCTGCTTATATAAGGCTATACAAAAGGGAGATAAAAACCGAAACAGTCGCGGGAGTCTTTAAAAAATCCGATGGTTACATCAAAGTAATAATAGCAGTTCGACATATTAGACAATCCGACACGCACAA
Source organism: Paraglomus occultum (assembly GCA_910592205.1). Classification (NCBI taxonomy): domain Eukaryota; kingdom Fungi; phylum Glomeromycota; class Glomeromycetes; order Paraglomerales; family Paraglomeraceae; genus Paraglomus; species Paraglomus occultum. Next base: position 1,953 of record CAJVPJ010001041.1, on the reverse strand, counting down.
TCGCATGTCACTCAAACAATGCGGATAAGTAAACTAATACTAAAAAAGGTGGATTATTTTGTAGTGAAGATTTTGGGAAGATTCCCATTGGAAACAATTGTACTTGTTACTAATAGTCCAGACCACTTTTGGAGTTTTGTAAATCTTTACGTTGAACTTTAGCAGATATTCGTAAATCTATTTAATCTCATCGTTTTCCTTGTCTGCGTGATTGTTACATTTTCACACATTTTGATTATTGTGAACATCTGCTCAACTACACGTATTTTTATCTGGCTACGTTTTAAGCCAAATCACCGCGGTTGCATAACACGCGCACAAAAAACTTTCTCGATTGTGAAGAAAAAGAAAGCCTTTTAACAAAATGGCTTTGTTCTAAACAAAGTCTTATCATTTTTAATAAAAAACAATACATTTAAATAAACTCACCATTACCGAATTTATCTTGTGTGCGGGGCTTTCGGTTGCTATCGAAAAGCTAAATCACTCGCGACCCCCCGTCACACAAAACCCATCTTTTTTAAAATCCAAATTATATTTTTGGAGCCACGCGGGCTCATATTGTGTACACTCCCCGTTGTAACTACATTCCATATCGGCTCGGACAAACGAAAAAATTTTGGCGCACCGCGACTGTTGTCAACACACGAAGACATTCCCAAGTACAAGAAGAAGGAAGAGGCCAATGACTACTAGCATTGACGTAATCACTCATCATATAATATAATAGTTATAAAATAAAAATACAATTCAAAGAAGGTCATATTAATACTGATAAAGAGTACTAACTGTCTACGAGTCATATTAATAACTGCTGGGCTTTTCGGAGAGTATGCTGTTTATCAATAGACTCCAAACGCACACTTGTTGACGTGATATAATATCTTTATCCCGAAAATTATTTCGATTCCAAGTGCCACAATCGTTATCAGCAACACATGATTATGAGAGAATCGCATACAATCACGTGATTCAACGATGCACAATGCTTTTGTCTCGCATTTATAAAATAGACTTTACAAACGTTATTTATTGAAAGCTTTTTTCACCATGACTGGAACCACGTCATTTTGAAACAGTGGTAGGCAGGCACGTGTGGGACTCTATATAATTGTTGATGGTTCGATCAACAATACTGAAGACTCACTCGACACAGACAGGAATCCGGATCATACTCACCATGTAGGAATGGAATGACGAAATAATCGCTGTTTTCGGTAAGGCATTTGATAGAGGCGAGAAAGGGACACACAAATATCCGTGACTTATTGCTTATTAGTCTTCGCGTTAACAGGCCGCCGGAAGAATTTCACGTTGAAATCATTTTCATTAGTCGAAAAGCAGGTCGGTTGAAATTTGGGCTTGTGTCCATAATGGACCTTATCTGAACAATCATGTTTTTGATTCTGGTACTTTGAAGAGCAGGGATTGATAAAAAAAACGTAGGTTAACATGCTTCGCAATTTAGACAAGATGAATTCATTGTAAAGTAATTAGGAGGCTGATCAATGCGAATGTTTTTTTCCCATCAGTTATGTTACTTATCTGTTAATTTACTCTTTCAAAAACCTTCGCCGAAGTAGCTTTAGCTGCCATGGACCCAAAAAGTTTTGTCAAAAGTGCCAACTGGTTAAATAATCGCCGACTGGTTGAATTATTTGCCATCATCAGTCTTTGGGAGGAGATTTGTAAAGACCTGGTTTTGGATGAACGGGTAAGGGTGATATCATCGGTGTAGATAATGTAGTTGAGATGTCTGGACAACAATAGTTTAGCTAACTTTTGCGAGCTCCGGCTTTATACATATAATACTCTGTCCATATTTGCTCGACGATTAGATTAACCCAAGTCATTTAATATTAATTTTTTGTCCTTCAAGGTAATTCAAATGACTGACGCGATATCAAAGAAGCCATGGAAAGTCTTAGAGTGCCTGGAAATGATTGAGGTAAT
>CAJVPJ010001040.1:0-12978 GCA_910592205.1 Paraglomus occultum | reverse complement strand
ATGTTCTAATTTTACCAACGCCTGTTAGCCCGATATGGTCGAATTTGGCCGCCATTGCACAGATGGCCCAATATAGTCGATTTTGGCCGCCATCGCACAAGATCTGGACTCGTATTACATGGAAGATTTTACGCCGCAGGACTTGTCGATCGTTGCCGCAGAACTTAGAATTCGTGCAACTGAGCGGAAATCTCGGAGGAATACATAGACGTTAGAGCTTATCCATGACAATTGAAGACACAGTAGATATGCATTTTATTGGCCATGCACAAGAGTTCCAAAAAGCTTGTTTATCTATAATATAAAGTGCATTTATTTCAAGATGAAGCAACACGTAAACAAATTAATTACATTCTTGATTAAGAGATTGAAAAAATTTTAAAATTACTTGTGACAATGCAGGTGGACAGAATAAAAATAAAAATAATGCCACTATTTGACTTTACCTCTATTAGTAATTTGCAGTTGTTATGAAAGTATTGAATTAAAATTTCATGATAACCTGGACATACTAAATTCAAGTGTGATGGTGGTTTTGGATTGATAAGAAACATATTGAAAAATAATGGTAGATTGCATAAATCATATTTATATTGTTGAAATTGTGAAAAGATCAAGTACAGCAGGATTAGACAAAGCTCAGTGTTATGACAATGGAAATGGTTTTCAACATTTAGATCTTAATTCATAATTCAATGTTGGGGATTTCCTTTAAGAAATTGAATAGTTTACAAAGATATCAGCATTTTGTATTCGAAGCAGCCAACCCTGATGTTGTCAAAGCTCAGCCGGTTGCTAATGGTACTTTAATTTATTGAAAACTAGAAAAGCAAGTGTTTCTGAAATATCAAAGAAATCAAATCTTTTTTCATCTTAGTATTAACCTCTCCTTCATTGGATTACAAAAGGCAAGAATATCTTTACCAAAACATTCATGTGTCTGTTAGAGATGAATTCAAAGATATTACTTGCCCACAGCCAATTTATACTGGCAAGTTCGACTAAAAGCCTCTCCATTATTTCAACATTCATAATTTTCTCGTTCATTAAGTTCTTTGTCTAATTTTTCAATAAATATTAATATTGTTATCTTCTCTGGCTTTTAATTTTTAAAGCTTGAATAAACCAAAATATTAAAATAATTGTTTATTTAATATACTATTATAGAAGTACAAAAGCAAGAAAACCAAAAATTGCTAAAAGAAAACAAATTATTAGAAAAGCAATTAACTGAAAAGGAAAAAAAGTTTAAATTCAGAATTTGAAAGGCTGTTCATAGAGCCATTGAAAGTTCAGGAGGTGGGCGAATTTAATGTTATTAAAAAGTTTCAATGACCGGAAAAGGGTCGAGTAAATAGTAAGAGTGGAACACTTGTTAGTTGAACAGATACTGTAAATTTTTGAATATTGACAAGGGTAATTAATTTTCTTGTTTTATTAGATGTTCCGGTTTATGTTCATTTTGCAAATGTAAATGTGTTCAGAATGATATAAAAGTCAGGTTTTTATGATATTCGGAACGTATTTTAACGCTCTTCTGTCATGCGATAGCCACATTTCAATATTGCTTATGACTATACATAATGACGAAATCGAAAATACCGTATTCTTTCGAAAATAAGCAACACTTTTCTGTTATAGTGTTGCTTATTTTCGGGTAGTTTAATAAAATAAAACAAATTCCCACTGAATTATGTGATTTCTGTCGATTATACCACTGACTCTGTCATTGGCGAGGATGATATCATTGACATCATTGATGAGACGGATTAATCATTTTCTTTATTTTAATAATAATAAAATAATCAATTGAATACATTTATAAAGTGTTGCTTATTTTCGGAAGAATACGGTAATTATATTATTCACTAAAACGGTAAACATTATCGCCAAAATCACGCTGGTTATGACTATCGAGAGTAATTTGTATAAGTCGATTGAAACAATTGCAGCTTATAACGATTATATATATATCGAATTTTTTAAATAGTCAAAAAAAATTTTTTTATTAAGCCAATAAATAAGTAAACTTTGAACGTATGTTTTATATAAAAACAATGGTAAGCACGCAAGACTTGTGGAACATATACTGCTCTAGTGAAGCACTGATACTGTCTTTCTAAGTCATAAAAAAGAAAGTAAAGTCTGATACATCCTAGCGTATTACTACGAGCCCAATTTTCCAAAGGAGCGCGAACATTTCACGTGATTCGAATCAATTATCGCATTCTTTTAGTCTGCACGTGATTGGTACAATAAAGCGTCCGGTGGCAGTTGTGGTAGATCTTCCTGTTCTTTCTGACGCCGATTCGACCATCATGGGTAGAGTAAGTAGACATGAAAGAATTGGCATGAGCAAAATTTGAGACTCGAATATGACGACTAGTGAAAATGATTTGGTTGCTAGGGAATGAGTTTTATGATGGATGGATAGATTTAATTGAAAGGGCAAAGTCAGCTGTAGTCAAGCAGTGCCCATAATTATAGTAACAGTATAAGTAGACATGCATACAAACCAGAATTATCTCATATTTCCCTCATCTCTCAACGTATAGTTTCACGAATATCAGGTGGTTGGCAGAAAGCTCCCCAGCCCGAAGGATCAAGTTCCTCAACTTTACCGCATGCGCATATTCGCACCTAACGAAGTAGTTGCAAAAAGCCGTTTTTGGTATTTCTTGAAAAAACTTAAAAAAGTTAAGAAAGCCGCAGGTGAGATCGTATCAATCAACGAGGTATGAATGAGATCTGAACGTAAAAGAATAGTATATCTTTTGTATAAACATTATGAAGTAAATTAATCAATCATGGATATGGGCCGATTAGATCTTTGAAAAGAGACCATTACAAATTAAAAATTATGGGATTTGGCTACGATATGATTCTCGCTCTGGCACACACAATATGTACAAGGAGTACAGGGAATTAACGAGGTATGATGGGGCGGGGGTAGTACTTGTTTTACATTATTCCACCTGATTATGAGTCTAATAATTCTCGTCTTTCTTCTGGAACTCGAATAGGACCGATGCCGTTGAAGCTGCATGTACGTATTCCGAACATTTTGGGTTTTAGACAAGAGTTTGTTTTTATTGTTGACATTGGTCTCTTTTTGAATTAGATCAAGATATGGCCGCACGGCATAGAGCTCGTTTCTCATCAATTCAAATCATTCGTGTTGCAACAGTGGCAGCGTCAAATGTAAGGAGAATTTATGCAATGGAGCCGTATTTGACGATTGAATTTTGCTTATTAATAAGATCAGTGTGCTTCGTGTCGCTCGATCATACTTATCCGTTGGGATAAATTTGCGCAATCAACTACTTCTTAGTTGCTGATTTTCGATAATCGATCTTCATTTTCTAAACATTTTACCCAACTCTTGTCTTGATCGCTAATCTCCAACCACTCACCGTTCCTCTATTTCTAGGTAAGACGCCCATACATCAAACAACTTATCGATCCTAAACTCAAATTTCCTCTACCTCACCGTGTCCTTCGTGGTAGCAGATCTACCTTCTTGGCAAAGCGCCCTTCAACTCACGCTTAATTATATTGTATTTTTTGCTTATATAATAAACATTTGAGCACTCATTGGCGTAAACATTCTTCTTACAACATGTTGAGGGTCGTTAATCACGTGTTACGTTATAGATTTGTGAAACTTTCTTTTCCAGTGTGACATTTTGATAAGTGGATTCACAGAAAAAATATCTCAGAATTCCACACTGAAAAGTTCGTTTGCACAGTATTTCCATTCTTTCAAAATCCAGCCACCTCGTGTCCGACGGTCGCTCTGGTACTTAAACCTGCTGTGACTCATTGCGTTTCCTCGAGAACAAAAAGTTTACCAGTTCCGCCCTTTCTATATTCTACTTTTTTTTTTCCTTGACTATGAAGCTATTACAGCGATATCACTCTTTGTCACATCGTCGAACACTGGATTCAACGTAATTCTTCTCAATCAACGAAATGCCTGACAACTTGATTCAAAAAGAAAAGGTGATGAGAGTTTCCTCGATTCGTTGCTCTTCGTTGTAAGTCAACGAGTAGAGCTTAGCTTTCGCGTACTAGCTTAAGATCCGCACGATTAACACTCGGTAATCAATTAAGACCTTTCAGTTTTTATTTGGCAACTTCTCGCGAGAAGAGTTGGAGACGATCTCGTCAGGTGTATCGGATCTGAACGATATCTCGGTATGCAATTTCTGCCGACAGCACAACAGTCACTTCCACTGATCATAATGTTTAGGTATTTGTTTGATCTTGCATACTAATGTGAATTACCCACTGAAATTTCTTAGGTAAATTTCAGATTGACCAAGAAGGGTATGTAATACGGACTTGCGAGCTTTGCAATGTCTATATTTACTTTTTTTTCCCAAATTGTAAGTAATTGAATATCAATCATACGTAAAAACTTAGGAGCCAAGTTGCCAGTCGATGATGGTACACAACACGTGTTAGAAAACGTATTGGAGGAAGAAACCAGCGCTCCTCAGACCTCATCAAACCAAATCCATGAATACACCTCTGATCAAGTGATGACAAATGGGATCGAGTCGAAAGTACATCACGGAGTCAATGGACAAGCTAAGTCTCCAACCGTTGAGGACGAGACTGAGCAAAATACGGAGGAACTTCCCCCCCAGAAAGCTGAGGCTAATCTAAACAAACCGCAACGGAGCTGGGCAGGATTGTTTGCGAAGCCGGATGGGGTGACATCGCAAGCCATCACGGGAGTAACACAGCCACAAAAACATACATTACAGAATAAGCAACTGAAACATACTCCTGCGCCTCCTATTAAGCCCAAAGCCAATGGCTTAAAAGGTTCGGCATTTGTGAAGATGTAAATGCTGTCTTTCTCATTCACGAATAAGTTTGAATTCAAATTATTATGTCTACAGATGTGGTTACGGGTTTCGAGGCCTCAATGCGTGCTGATTTGATAACGCCGCGGGGTCTTGTGAACAACGGAAATATGTGTTTTATGAATGCGGTAAGGTTCGTTTATATCATTCAGCATTTTCACTACATTACTTTTCTCATTTTGTCGCATTGCATATTCCAGATATTGCAGCCGCTGGCCCATTGTCCGCCCCTTTATAACTTGCTGACGAAAATTAGCAAAGAGGTTGCACATAGTTTTAAGAGTAAAACGCCTTTGGTCGATTCGATGTGAGTTTTGACGATAGTATTGCTGCCAGCAGTGTATTTTTGACGTCGTAACTTTTAACGTGATTTTGCGGTCTAGGGTTATGTTTTTAAAAGAGTACGAACAGTCTAATGTTAATGGAAACGCTGAACAAGGTATTCTGAAAAAGGAATGAAAGTTTCTAATTTTTTAGAATGACTTACTAATCGTTATTAATAGAGTACGGAAACCCGTTCGTCCCTGAGTATGTTTACGATGCAGTGAGGTCTTTGAACCGTTTTGATTCTATGAAAGTACGTACAACTGAATGTTGTATTGTCTCATAACGACTTGCTTACTTATACAAGAATACGTTGAAATAGGGTCGGCAAGAAGATGCAGAGGAATTCCTTGGTTTTCTGTTAGATGGAATGCATGAAGAACTTGTGGCTGGTAAGTACGCAATATATTGTTTTGTTGTCGGGATTTATTTACATATGCACACACGTTGTTTTCCTATGTAGCTCTTAGTAATAATGAAAGCGATGTAAAAGAGAATGCTGTAGATGGAAATGCATGGCTCGAGGTCGGTCCGAAGAATAGAACTAATATCACTCGCGCGGTCAGTAAAAAGGACTATTCATATTGGCAATTCTTGGTTAAGCAAGAGTGACATCGTCTTATCTCACATTTTCAATCTCTGTTAATAGACTGATGCAAAGGAGTCACCTGTAAGTCGGATATTTGGCGGCAAGATGCGATCTGTGTTGAAATGTCCAGGTTCGAAAGATTCGGTGACATTGCAACCATTTCAATCATTGCAATTGGATATTCAGGTATGTTATATATCGTTTTCTCGTATGGGTCACTAGTAACAATATTAGCTAAACAGGTTCTTATATGATTAGCCGGATGCTGTTAAAACTGTTGAGGATGCTCTGAGGAATCTAACAGAACCAGAATATATCGACGATTATGTTTCCCCGCAGAAAGGGCTTGTGAGTAATAATATATTTAATTGTTAACATCACAATCGATTACCGCATGTGTTACATACTTATTTACAATTGGTCGATCAACGAAGGTCCGCGCGTCCAAATGTTGGTTCATAGAGATATTGCCACCAGTTCTAATTCTTCATCTGAAGCGTTTCGTGTATGATAAGACGGGTGGGACTCAAAAACTTCAGAAAGTCGTCCAGTACTCGGATAAATTAATAATACATCCAGGTATGCACTTAATTATCAGTATAGATGCTATGCTCAAACTGCTTTGTATGAAAATTATGCCAACTTGGTATTTTTTGTAGAACTTATTTCTGCGTCTCAGCGGACCCCTAAACTTATCGAGTATAAACTTTTCGGAGGTATGTTAATTATACAGATTGCAATTTATTTAGTTCTTGTGCGCTAATTCACTCAACATTTACGTGCAATCAGTCGTATATCATCACGGGAGCAGTGCAACAGGAGGTCATTATACATGTGATGTGCTTCGACAGAACGACCAATGGTTGCGTATCGATGACACAGTAATAAAACCTGCTACAACAGAAGACGTGGTGGTCACGGAAAGCCCCAGCAAGCCGCCAGATCGTATGGCATATTTACTATTTTATATGAGAACATAACAAAAGTAAGCGTAACGATCAACGATGGTAATCGCCAGATTGAGTTGATTTATGTGATTGCCGTATGCATGGTACATTTTCAGAGACAATTTATTCTATAGATAATTAGATTTCTTATTGGGGCTGGAGTCTTCCTCGCATGATGTTTAATGTGCAAGTGTACATAGACCTTATTTATAGATTATTATTTTATTATATTTTATTATTAAGATATTTTATTTACAACCTAAAAATTTCTGTTAAGATAACGTGCGTCTTAGATACGTACCAAACATAATCGAATTAATAGTATCGAACAATTTTTATTAGAAAAAAAAATCAATAAATGTAGTGAATAATTTAGTAAGTTATGAACTAATACGTAATTTTGTGGGATAATTCGTTCATCGAATGCATGATGTTGAAACAACCTCTATTGATATAACGGGAATGTCAGTTCATTTACTATACATTAATATTCACGAATAAAATTTTGATTCGTAACGATATTGACGCGTTGGTGAAGCGTATTTACCCATTGGAAAATTAAATTTTGTGTACTCTTATATTATAAATAACTTTAAGCTATGTTTGCAGAATAAAATAAACAAGCTCTTAAAATGCATGACTTTCCTCGTTTTATTGGATCTTGCCCAGTTTCACATGAAGCAAATAAGGTTGGTGGCCTCGCGCTTGAACTCAGTTTCGTATTGTCTGATCGTTTATTGCTCGTGATTGGCCGATGCTGAGCCATGTGATAGAATTTTTTAACATAAAAGTCTAATTTATTTCATTCTCCCTCCCAAATGTCTGCTACAATGAAAGGCATGAGCTATTACGAGGTTTTAGGCGTGCACACGTCTGCTACCGAAACGGAGATCAAGAAGGTAACGTATTTTATACCTGCATTTTCGAGCTTATTCAGAATAGCCTTCTGACGAGCAATTCCTGTACTTTTTCTACACGTTTAGGCCTACCGGAAGTTAGTAAGTTATTATAAAGATATAGTCACTAAGTGACGCTCAAGGCAGCTTTGTGGCCTCCATGACGCCTCGATGTAGACGTGATTGCTGTAGTGAGTTTTGTTACAGAGATTTTCACAGGGTTTGTCAGCGGCTGGTACTTTGTAAGGGTTTCCCAATCGTACATTCCAGATTCCTGCGTCAAATGCAGTCGACTTGATTCTAAGGAGACTACGATTACAAAGACGCTGGGCGCCTATTCTAATTAAAGGCATTAGTATTCAGCGGAGGCCGTTCAGTTAAAAGTAAAAAAAAAAAAGAAAGGAAAATAAAAGAAGAACGTCGTCTGACATTTATCACTATGATTTGATCTTAGGCCATGAAATATCACCCTGATAAAAATCCCGATAAAGCAGCTGGCGAGAAATTCAAAGAAATAAGCCATGCATACGATATTTTAACCGATCCGGAGAAACGGTAAGATTGACATGACATTCAATTGGGAATTCTTTGTTTATACCAGTCACTGAATTTAAAAGAATTTGATTTTTATAAAGGCACATGTACGACAATTATGGTGAAGAGGGTTTGAATGGAGGTAGCTCTGGTGGAATGTCGGCAGAAGAAATATTTGCCAGCTTTTTCAACGGTTTGGGAGGACATAGCTTTGGACAATTTGGTAATTTAACGTGGATTTTATTCGAGTTCTGCGAATGGTTTTGAATTCCACTCGGACTTTTAAGACTCGAACTTATCTCTTACTCACAGGTGGCCGATCGAGGCAGCGACGAGGAGAAGATATCATAAAGAATTTCGACGTTACATTGGAAGACTTGTACAACGGAAAAACAACGAAATTTCATTTACAGAAAGATATCGTTTGTCCGACATGTCATGGGTAGATAGTTTGTATTACGGATCTTATCGCACGCCTGCTTGTTGGTCTCTACTGACATTCATTCCTCTACAGTAAAGGAGGCAAAGTTGGAGCAATGAGAAAGTGCATTGAGTGCGATGGTTGTGGGTTTAAGATTATTATGCGACGTGTTGGCCCTGGGATGATGCAACGGACACAAATGACCTGTCCTAATTGTAAGATATAACCAACTTATTTTTACGCGCGCATTCGGGTTTGAAAATCGGTTCATAGTCTATCCCCCAAACAGGTAATGGAGAAGGCGAAGCTCTGAGGGAACGAGACAAGTGCAAAAAATGTAAAGGTACGAAAGTAGTCAAAGAAAAGAAATACCTGGATATCTATATAGACAAAGGTATGCAAGATGGCCAAAAGATCGTTATGCAAGGTGAAGCTGACCAAGAGGTATGTGAGTCGCGATTTTTTTATATTTTGGCGATGACTTGTGATCTAATTAAATACATATTTTAATATAGCCTGGAGTGGAGACAGGAGATGTTATCTTTGTTCTCAAACAAAAGGAGCACGATAGGTTCGAGAGAGAAGGCGACGATTTACTGATCACAGTCACAATCAAACTCGCTGAGGCGTTGTGTGGCTTTTCTAAGGTTCTCATCACGCATCTCGACGGACGTGGACTAGTAATAAGCCAACCGTCTGGTGAAGTAATCACTCCAGGCGTAGTCAAATGTATAGCGAACGAGGGTATGCCCCATTATAAAAGATCAGATGAACGAGGGAATCTTTATGTCAAGTTTAATGTAGAATTCCCGGCATCCATGTGGACGAGCCCAGACAAACTTCAAGTACGTTTCGAGTGCGTGTATCGATTCAAGTCAGTTGACTGTTAATGGAGCTGAAATTATTTTGATTCCCAGTTACTTGAGTCTGTGTTGCCACCACGAACACCAGAAGATATATCTAGTCGTCCAGAGATTGTTGATGACGTTGAATTAATTGACGGCGATTTCAGCGAGGTAATTCCAATTCAAGTTGCTTTGTTATGATATGCTGCAATTGTAGCTCTGTTGACTCTTAATATTTAAATAGTACGGTGCCAAAAAAGGAACAAGAGGAAACGTATGGGATGAGGAGGAAGATATGGATGATGACGATGATCAACCCCCTATTTCTTGTAACCAACAATGATGTGTTTATAGACTGAATGGACTCTTATTTTATTTCCTTTGCTATATGATTTGTTCATCCCGTCAACGATTTTATCTAGTATGTCTTTTTACTAGTGTTTATCGTTCTGCGTTTGACCTGGATCAACGCCAACTTCGACCCATGTGGGTTGCTGGGGACAATCATTCCCTCACAATGCCACCGTTACACGCCGGTGTAGTAGATAAACGAGTCTAACTGGTTTGATATCCATTCTTATACATAATAAACGTCCGTAACGTTGCATCCATTTGCATTTTATTCCATCTAATAAGCTGATATACTTGTAAACACGAGAATTATGTCAGGATTGCGAGATGGCTGAGGTTTATTTAAAGAATTTAAAATATATATATATATGCTTGTCAAAAGAAAGAATGTTCTTAACCTAAAACAATTCTTTCGAATTAGTAAAATCTAGAGTTCTGGCTATATTTAAATACTATTTTGGAGTAAGAATAGTTATTTGGAGAATACGCGAAAATAGAAATTATAATGGGCTGAAGTTGAGGTACTTCTGCTATGATCATGTGGCCTAATTGATGAAACTGATGCTCTGCTTTACAACAGTTTCCCACGATGATATCCGTTACACAACATCTATAAATGAAAGTATCGCATAAATTATCACAATTACAATGGAACTCGATAACGAAACCTTATTTGAATCGGAAACTAATAATATACCAATGAAATCCCCCTATTCAATCTCTATGAATAACATTAGTAATAAAAGCACCCCCCGAGAATTAAGCGTGAGTTTGCAGACACAGTCCTCACAAGGAATAAGCGATACTCGTTTGAAGCAAAAACATACTCAATCAAAAGTTAATGCAACAGGTATTTTGAACATGTGCTCCCGTAATATCGGTTTGAGCTTTGTGCAGTGATATAATATGTTGGGCTCAAAGAATGGTTTCAAGAAACTCAAGTTCTCGAATGAATATGACAATGCAGCGTCCAAAGAGAGAAGAGCTTTGCTGAATCATAGTATGTTTGTTTTGATTATGTTTATCTTTCCCTTGCTTAGTTAACTATTTTAAGTCTCGGCTATATAGTTTTCACTTTATTTGTTTACTATTGTATTTTGCATTTGCAGAGGAGAATGAGGTTCTCAGAAAGACTGTGAACAAGATATTGGTGGCTACACACACGAAAAAGAGGTAACATTGAATGCGATATCGAACCCGGAAACTCTTCTCGTCAAACACAATGAAAGCAACTTTTGGTGACTACCCGTTGATATGGCCAACAAACGATTTATTTATATGGTTTTGTTTAACCCTTAGACTGAAAAGTATTTTGACTACGAAGTTGACTGAATGCGGATGGAAGAGAGACTTAAAGAGACGAATCAAGGACTCTATAAAGGCTAAAGGAATACATAACGCCACAGTTGATCAACTCGAGAATGACTGGTTACAATATGGTCGAAGTGAGTATGTAGTTACTATGATGAATCTCGCAAATCTGTCAGAGATTCTGTAGTATTTGCTTATATGCGCAATGTCTATTCTCTGTAGAATCCGTGCCTGAAAGCATAAAAGTGGATCTCTTGAGACGCATAAAGGAGTTTATTGATAATAATGTAAATGTTGACAGTGGGGAAGCAGACATTGGTAGAATCGATCCGTCGACGGAACAACAAACTACATGATAATAAACATTTTCCTTGTTTTTGAGATTAACAGACATTTCTGAACACGAGAACATCGTAGCGTAATAGTAAACAAGCACAGGTTGTATATAACTGGCTATTTATTCATAAGGAATCTCGAAAGGCTGTGTCGCCCGATATATTGCCTTGGCACGGATATAACAATGAAGAAGCCCCGTTTGCGAAATGCGCGGTGTTAGATTGTATCGAGTATAATGGATGTGTTTGCTAATAGTAAGGAAATGAGCACTACATTAGATTTAACTTAATCTTCATGTCACTAAAGCTAACGTATATGTAGCGAATAGAAGCAAGCTTTCTGTTCTTTCACTGAGCAGATCAATTAGTTCTGTGTTTTCAATAATAATTCGAACCGTTTTTTTCCTTCTATAATTAACGATTAGCCGTGAAATATAAATAAATCTCAATGCTCAATACAAATCTGCCTTACTACTGTTCTCTTGTATGTATTGTAAATTGATCAAATGTTGCCGTGATGGTTACCTGCACAATAATTCCTCATAATTTGCCTTATTCGTGATATTTTATCCTTGCCCTCTCTATCTTCTCCTGCTATTATTACTATTACTATGAAATTCTTTTCTATTAATAATCTGGTAAGATCCACATGCCAGTTATTATTTCTTTACTTAATTCTCAACGTCGAGAATTTTGCTGTCTATTTAAATACTGAAATCACTGATTAGCGAAACGGCTTTGTTTCCCAAAAAGACATTATAAGAAAGTTACTTAAGACAAAAACTATTATAAAACTTAAGTCTGCCTAAAATATTGTGGGACAAACAGTCTTTGGGACATGTTTAAAGTTGTCACTTATTATAGATAGTGACTGTCTGAAGTTTTTTATTATAACATTAAAAGGTTGCTCATGTATTTACTAATGTAAACCTTTATTATTATATGGGGCGTGCTGCAACAAAACCAGACAAAGTGAACATTCTGTTATGTGACATAAATGAGAGGCTGATTATGTGGCTATAAAATTGACCAGTGTGACTGATGACATTTTGAAAAGTAATAATGGTGCTTATGGACTTATTAATTTTAATGCTAACTTTATCATACCAGAATGGATGAATATAAACCACAATATGTTTAACATAGAATTACCTCTATATATAAAAATATTAATATGAAACTAATTTACATTAAATCCACTATGGAACCAAAGAATCACAGCACTATTGGAAGCATTCTAAAAAAGGAACAAGGAGAAAAAAATATTTTAAAATAAATGACACCAAAATTCTTGAGGAATATATAGATAATAAAGAAAGAATCACTTATGAATTTTACCAGGAGGAACGAAAATAATAAACATTACCACTAACTTATTATTATGATGAACCAAGAAAAAAACGAAAATTAGAAGACAGGTAAGGGAAAGCAGTTTAACATTCCTTATAGTTTTTGACTTGTTGATAACGAACTGTTGAATGCATTTATTGAGCTTTGACGACGTTCACTACTTTGACACAATGCAATTAAAGAAGGCAAACAACGTAAAAA
>CAJVPJ010001039.1:0-12978 GCA_910592205.1 Paraglomus occultum | reverse complement strand
CCTGATAATTTAATGAAAGACTATTTAAAAAAGAAAGATTATGAGTTTACTTCCAAAATAAAAGTTGTGCGGCCAGGAGTGGCTACTGGTGGTTATCTATTTTGATGATAAAACTATTGGGTAGGCTTAAAAAAGGCGAATGTATAAGGTAATTTGAGAAGCCGACGCCAAAAAAGGACTGAAAAGAATAGATTTTGCCATTGCTCGCCGAATTAAGGCGAGAGATATTTTTGGAAGTCTTTATTTTGTGTCATAATATCCTTTATTAACTGATTTTATGTTTTTTTTGCTTAGAAAAAATTACATAATTAGAAATTTCAATAGAAAGTATTAAAGAAATTATCCAATCCCGCCTGCAAGATATTGACACTGACTATTGCGCTTTAATTCGGTTCACTAGGTAACTGCTTTCCTTCGTCTTTACTATTAGACGGGTGCTGGTTGGATCGGTTGGTGGAGTCACCTGTGACGCTCAAAATATTTCCGAAAAAACAGAGGAGAGCGCCCCTCTACTCACCCTTTCACCAGTGCTCGCCTGTAGTGAGGTAATCCTGGCACGGGTATGATGAGTGGGTCACGGGGAACACTCTCAGACATCTCTTCTTTTTTTTTAAGATGACGGGGAAAAGTATAAGTTAAGTGTCGCATTGTTTACATTATAACGAACATTATTTTTCTCTCTCTTTTTCTTACTTCTTTTTTTCTCCCTGATGAGTTTGCCAGGTAATCGAATCCAATGGGACGCTAGTGGAGATGGAGTAGGTTTGAGGAACCGATTTGATTGGTTACTTAGCTGTTTGTGAAGAATCTATCCTGGTGGGTTTGCTGCTTGACGATTAAAAGCAATAGTCTTATTTGCCTATTATAGTTCAATGCACGTAATGTTAGGTATTGTAACAAATAAAGTATTAAAAAAATCATCAAAATATAAATGCATAACAGTATGCAATGATGAACCATGTATTACATAGAAAGTCAAATAAGTTCATTTTATTCGCCGCGTTAATTTATTTAAAAGTCTCTCTCGCGTTAGCTTATCTAATTGACGCGCAAGATCTATCACATTAACCTATTATTGCCATCGATAACTCGATAGGGTAGAACGAGAAACGTACTCTTCGACTGTTATACTCTTGTACGCAACGGAAGTGTCTCTACTACTTACGGGATCTAGGGTAGTGCCTGGCGAGATGACGTGGTTTTAAATCTACAAGAAGAATTAACTCGATAATCAGTCTCCCGTTGTGCTTTATTATGATGGGCATTATCGTAGTGAATAGTGATATATTGGTAATTTTCGACTGGTCTAGAGCTACTGACGCTAGTCATATCACATTTCGGTAAGAGCGTCCAAATCGAGAAAACAATGCTTCCTGTAACACTGGCGGTCGAGCACAGGATGGGATTATATAGTTAGAGAGCTTCATATGGTTCATCCTTTTCCGACGTATTCAGTTGGTCAACGGATGACTGACTGCTCTTTTCCCGATATGTTAGTAGCAATGAATGATTCACAACATTCGTAATGTTTTATCGAGTAACGTACAAATAAGTAAATTGGTAAGTTTTTCACGTGTTAAATATGATATTTTTGAAAGAGTTGGATGTTTCGTAAAAGGTTTTAGTATATTGATGCAGTATACAGTGCCTCCGAAATACAACCAATCAAAGCTTCAGAAAGGGGAAATTCGAAACAACTAAACTGATTGAGGTGAGAGAACGTGTATGTTTGCACATTTTCAATTTGTAGCGTCAAGCATTTTAAAAGTGGACATGTTTGCTTGTGGATAGGCTCTAATGAGGTTATGAGCCCACATTTAGGCCTGAGCAGACGCTTGAGTTTGAAATGCTTGCATTTTATACATTTGCGAAACTCGACTTCTTTCAGATTAAATAACCAACTCATGTGTTTTTGAAAAAATCCATTGGTTTGGCCACTTCAATAAGACGCAATAAATGTCGTTCTTGCTGTTATAAAGAAATGTAACAACGTCAATTAAGTGATTCATTGTGCACCCGATTAATCTATCGGAAACCCACCTTCAACAAGTCATCCAGCTCTGCCTCGAGCTTCGCTTTAGATTCATCGTTTATGTCTTCATCGATCTGCGCCATATATGAATCTAAATCCAATTCCCCGGCCGTATCGGCAGACTTTGATGCTTAATGACAATAAGTGGATAATTGTATTAATAAAGGCAAACTTCAAGTAGTAGCTAGCATGTAGATAAAATAAAGTACCTGTAACAGTTAGCCGAGAAAGTTTGCGTCGAACTTCGTTCAATCTGATGGCAAGTTCTTCATGTTGTTTTGTGAGAGATTCATACGTTACGACCCTCGGTTGCACTGCTTTTCGTGCTTTGTGTTCTTGACGTGTTTTAGTTTTTTTGGCTGTCGTTATAATGTCAAAAAGATGAGATATCGCTCAGTAATTCTAGAAATCATTTTTGGAGACGCCCTTTTTCATCCAAAATCCAACTATTTTCTCGTTTTCAACAAAAATTATTACTCATTGTGCTTAATTACCTTTTTCGGTACGGTCATAATAATCATCATTATAATCATCATCATCGTCGTCGTCGCCTAATAAGCGCTTTAATCGCTCCTTTCTAGCCACTACGATATAACAGCAAAAGTTATGATAAATGTCCAAGCGTTTTGCCTGAGGTTTCATGATACAATGTCCTCAATAAGTTGCATATAAAACCTGCTTCAGCATCACGTCCTGAACGCAAAATGCCGTATTTGTCAAGCTTCTCGCAGGCGTCAACTGCTGCCATTCTTTCCGCTTCTCTATGTTGCATGCAAAAAGTAAGTTCAATTTCAACTAAAAACCAAGTGGTAATGATATAAAGTCTGACAACAAACCTCTTTTTTGTGCTGGTTCCAATACCATACAGCTGCCCATACGAATCTTCAACGTCTGGTAATCGGACTCTGTACAATGAATCAACGTCATTGTCGAACACGATTATTACCTTGGCTACAAATATTGTTACATATCAATAAATACCGTGCAGTAAAATTTCGCTGATGTACTGGACCCTCCTCTTCATATTCAAATTCGAGCGAAAACCCGCGATTCTATTTATGATAAAAAAAATGAGACAATTGATTTGGGCAAAATTAGAACTTGCTGACATAAAAAATTACCTCAAGCCAATTTCTGAGAGCCTTTTTGGGGTCTTTGTAATAGTATGCGGTTTCATCCCGCTGCCATGTACCTGTCAACTGTTCGGCGGATTCCGAGTCATCTTCTTCAGCGTCCTCACCAAAACCCCTGAAGACGTTGAGAATCTGGAATATGTCGTAATATTCAAACATCCAAGCTGCTTACCATGTAACTCCTGTACTTTCAATAGCTGACTTTGGCAGATATGCGCGTGGTATTGATGTCCCAACTTTTTTCCCTGATTCTTGAACAGCTGGTGCGGGCTCGGGTCCCTGTACAACGTAAGTTCGAGTACTTTCTCCAAATTTTATCTGATCCCCAACACGTAATTCCACATAATTACGAGAAATAATTCGCTGCTTGTTAACTTTTGTTCCGTGGGCACTATCCAAATCATACAAATAAACCTGTCCTATTACAAGTCAGATTCATCAGTTATGCAATCAGCATGTCTGAACTATGCAGCAGAATTCACAATACGATATACAACCTGTATTCTTAAACTGAATAATAGCGTGATATCTAGAGGTAGACTGACAATAAAAATACTTAATATTTGAATTCATTCGGGTAAAGTCAATTTTCAACAAGTAAAACGTATTTACAGGATGTTCCATTTGGATATCACATATTGGAAGTCGCCCTTGATGATGATAAACGTCAAAATACGCTTTTTTGTTATTACATTACGAGCGAGAAAAAATCAGACACCCGGCAACTCACCAAAAGTAATGTATTTCTTCTTTGGCAAATCAACGTTTTCAAGAACCATGCCGCCCTTGATAACTTCCATGGAGTATGAATCTTTCGGTAAATCGCTCCAATCCGGTTCCTCATAGTTGAGAGGCGGAGCTGCAGGATGATTCTGTGAAGATGATAGTGGAGGTGGAGGTTGAGGTGGAGACGGAGATACTTTAGGCAGTGAGTAAAAGAACGGTTATTACACCATTACTTTATTGACCTTCAAAACCTAGTAACGCGCCAGATGGACGCATTGCATATATACCTGTTGCTCCCACTATAGTCTTTTTCTTGTAACCAGGTAATGGGAACGGAGCCTCGCTGTCTTTAGACGAATCGGAACCGGTTGCAAGGTCCTTAGTTTCAGTCTGACGTGTCTTTTTCTTAAAACCAGGCATTGGAAAGGGAGTCTGAGCGTCCCGAGGCTGATCAGAGCTAACTTCATATATTTCAATAGACTCTTGCGCGTGTGCCTGATCCCGAGATCCATCAGCACGATCTAACGAATCGTTTTCATTATTTGTTTCTGCGGATTCGACTTTGCCATCCTTTGGACGATTTTCAATTGATTCAGTTTGCTGCTGGT
The DNA here is from genome assembly GCA_910592205.1 of Paraglomus occultum. Classification (NCBI taxonomy): domain Eukaryota; kingdom Fungi; phylum Glomeromycota; class Glomeromycetes; order Paraglomerales; family Paraglomeraceae; genus Paraglomus; species Paraglomus occultum. Next base: position 8,479 of record CAJVPJ010001039.1, on the reverse strand, counting down.
TTTTGCTCATGTTATTATCTTGCTTTGAAAGAATGTGACCAAAATTCACATAGATTTCTCTATTACATGCACATGATTATCTTGTACAATCACGTGACATAAACTCTGGTCTCGCCAACGAGAAAGTTTTTGACTTGGTACTTATTAGATATTTACTTTTTTATTTGTGTCCAAGCGATGTTCACGTTTGAGCAACCGTCGTGACGTTAGCTTGATTTAATGCGAAAGGTTATCAGGCTATTTATCTCAGACGATCATGGCCTCATTTACAGTTCCGTCGGGATCAGCTGCTGTCCCGATTGTTGCTCCTACGGCCGAAAAGATTATTTCAAAAAATAACTCGAATAAGAGTATGTGGAGTTACGCGAGTTGGATCACCGAGATTAGGAAGCTTTGTTTGAAAGCGTGTATTACTATTTTAGTTTACATTTGTGTTGGTTGTCATAGATAGTGCTCATTCTAGCTCAAAAGTGCGGACATGTCGTAATTTGATCATACACGGAAATTGCAAATACGAAGGCAAAGGATGCGAGTTTAATCATGATTTAGTAAGTGCATTACATGTCCACGTGTGACTAAAACTTGTTTATATTATGCAATTAATATGTGAATCAGCAACGTTCGAAGCGCAAACAGTATATAGAGATATTTCTGTTAACGAGTATTTTATCTCCCTTCACATGATTATTTAGAATAAACCACCAACTACTTCACCGCCTGCAAGTCCTGAAACGTAAGTGAACGTAAATTTGTCTTTCAATTCCAGGATCCTTTTTATTTCACAGAGAGCTCACTCGATTATGAAACTCGTCCGAATCAGATCTAAATCGAAATTGAGTGTCCATTCGCCAGTATTTAAGCCGTCAGGCAACTTATCTTCAATTTCGCCCGATGTTATAAATGCGCCGCCGTTTATTCCTAAGCAAAGTCAAGGTCAGCATACAATTATGCATTAATATCGGCTTTGACTTGTGTCTTTATTATAAACTTAATTCTTGGAATGATATTACAGTAACATTATCAGAAGGTTCAAAACCTGAGAATGGTAAAATTTTAGTCGTGTTTTACAGTGCATACTTTTTCCCAGTCGCTTGTTGTTCGCTTACCCGTCTCGATTTCCACACTCACCAAGGTTCGAACGATCAGCAGCAATTCTACGATCAGGATGATCAGCAACAGTATGGTTTTCGAACATAATATTCTCTGTTTGGTTGTCTTTTAATTTATCAGACAAGATATAGCATTTTTTGCAAATTACTTTTTATTATATTCTTGGATGAAAAGTGCTGCGATGTTCGATCAACAAATGAATTATTTCCCAGCTCAGACGACGCCCAACTATCTGATGTCGACCAGAGATATGACAAATAATGCGTTTAATGCTTTGGCTGGTTCGATTGCCTCATTGAGTTTAAACGTAAGGATGAGAATCAAGTGTCAGTCAATACATCGTTTAACCATCTGTGAAGTTAACTATTTAACAAATATGTAGGCGTCAAATTACCCCGTTTCAGCTTCATCTTCCCGATCACAATCTTCGTCTCATAACGCGACCAATGCAAACTATTTTTCGCAACTGGCTCAACTAAACCCACTCTACTACCAGAATCAGTCAGGGTTACTTCCTGCTCCAGTATGGTATTCTTCAAGCATCTTTTCTGTTATAACATTACGGAATATAAAAACTCATCGTATTTGATTGTATGTAGTTACAGTATCATCTGTATACATCTCCACTGCCGCATGTCTCAAACTTGCATCCTCATCAGAAGACCATTCATGCATTTTTCATGTCAGATAATTTACGCGAGGAACTGCAGAGAAAGAACGAAGCAACATTGCAGACTGTTAATGGTATTTTAAAAATTCATAAGCACGGATTACGTCTGTTACTCTTGTTCTGCTTTACTTAGTTGTATGATATTAACATTGTCAGCTCAAGATTATAATCTACCCGAGGAAATCCATGTCTATCACTCGCTATATCCTCTTGAAAGCTTGTCGGAAAGCTTGGGCAAGGTTTTTGGATATCCCACGTCAGTTTACAAGAGTGTCTGCTCCGTGGATGGACGAGTGTACTGCCTGAGACGAATAGAAGGTGCGTTGTAAACGTATGATCCTGGTGAAGGATAGGTGACCTCTCTAATTCTGTATTCATAATGTCAGGGTACAGGTTGACAAACGAAATTGCAATGTCGACGATCGAAAGCTGGCGACGAATACGGCATGCAAACGTTGTTTCGATACGGGAAGCGTTTACTACCAAAGCGTTTGGAGATCATTGTAAGAATAATAGGCTATAATTTAACTTTATTTCCTTCCCCGACTAATACAATAATGTATTATAATTATCCCTTTTAGCACTAGTATTCGTCTACGATTACCATCCGCTTTCCCAGACATTGTTCAGCAAACATTTTTCGTCGCAATCGCAAATACACCCATCACCAGTCAACGGTCTCGCCATTCCGGAAAAGCTGTTGTGGAGTTATATATGTCAGATAGCATCGGCGATCAAGACAATACACTCTTCAGGTTTAGCTGTGCGAACGATAGAACCAACAAAGATTTTATTAACTAGTAAGAATCGGTGAGTTTGAGGGGATGTTTTTTGTAGACAAAATATACATTCGAGATAATGTTACTTATTTTGTGTGGAGTTCAGCATACGATTGAACTGTTGCGGGGTAATGGATTTGTTGACTTACGATGGGGGGAAAAACCTTCCACATTATCAGGTCTGTTTAAACACATAACGGACAATTGATAATTCTTCACCGAAACTGACCACACGGTTGTTTTTCTTGTAGCAAGAAGACTTGTTGAGCTTTGGACAACTTCTTGTCTCACTCGCATGTCATCCGCATGCCGTCAATCATAATCTTCAAAAGTCAATAGATTTCATTTCTCGACAATATTCTCCAGACTTCAAGAATGTCATCTTGTACTTGCTAAGCAACCCATCTCCCGTGAAATCGATCGATGATGTTATCGCAATGATTGGTCCACGCTTGTTGCATGAGATTAACAGTGCGCACAAGTGAGTAGGATTTGCACGAGTAAAACGGATTAAACTGTTTCATAAATTAACTTTTTGTTCTGAACTAGTTATAATGACTTTTTGGAGAGTGAATTGAGCCATGAATTGGAAAACGGAAGACTGGTGCGGCTTTTGTGCAAATTTGGATTCATCAACGAACGACCAGAGTGAGTATTGATTTCATTTTGGTAGATTTGATGGTATGGGTAAACATTAAACGGTGGTTATACATGCTTGTTATCATGAATAGATTCGATATGGATCCTAGCTGGTCAGAAACAGGTGATCGCTACTTGATTAAGCTTTTTAGGGATTATGTATTTCATCAAGTGGACGAGAATGGGTATCCTGTTGTTGATATGTCACATGTTCTGATGTGCCTGAATAAGGTAACATAATATTAATACGTTCATTCCAATTGCGTTCTCATATCTAACATCCTGCTTTCTCAGCTGGACTCTGGGGTAGATGAAAAAATTATGCTTGTATCAAGGGACGAACAATCTTGTCTCATAGTATCATATAGAGAGATTAAGAACTGCATCGATTCAGCATTTAGAGATTTATCACGAAGAAAGTAGACGTTGAGATGAGACGATGAGACACTCGATCTGCTTGATCAAATTCATAGCTAGTTTCTAGTATATCTACCATTCAATATTTCTATTCAATTGCTTTTGTATTTAGATTTGACATACATCTCATTTGTTTACTCTTGCAAGCTTCAGATGGTAAGTAGCGTACTGACACATGACCAATACGAAAACTACCATTTGTAACTTATCAATCGCAATTCGTGGATTATATATTATACGGATGGAGTAAAAAACATCATACCAATTTACTACTTTTTATAAAGAATTTACAATTACGTACAGATTTATATACATGTAAGTTATCTCCTCATGTGTACATTGATTTCAGCCACAATCCACCGAATCTATTTACGCGCATACCTTTTCGCCCGCTCGTTTATTACTTAATCCCAACTCGTCCGATGAAATCATCCGTACCTCATACACTCGACGGGTTCACCTCACGTTCTCTAATCTTTCTGTCCACCAATCGCTTTATAAAAGTATTCTTTTCTTATATGAAAAAGCGACCCAAGATTTTTACCATTCCGTATCAGTTTTATCGATCGAAAGGCGTTTCCATTTGGTCGTCTATCCTTTGGAACCCGTCCATCTTCATCTATTATTTGCGTCTCAAGTGTGGTTGGCTTAACTATGTCATCAAATACCAAGGCCGGATCCTTTTCGTCAGCAACCGTAAGTGCTCCATTCCTCTTATTTATAGAAATCACCTGACCGAAATAAATAGCATTACGAACGGAACTATGAAACCTTTCAAATACATATTTGCTGTTGATTCACTTACTCTGACTCGTGATACGACTTTTACATCAACTTTGTTAAAACATCGTTCGTAGAAAAGTATATCATTCTCACGAATTAATTCTAAAAAAGACAAGGATTGATATTATTTCGTGATACAAGCATAATTAGATCAATTACATACGACATACATACTTGCAAGAGCCATGTCAGTTAAGGCAATAGAAGCAGAATCTCCAGCAATTTGAGTACGAGAGTCAACACTAAGTTCGCCCCACTGTTTTTCAAATTCCAAATCCTAGATTACGAACAAAAGTTCCAGTTACGAATAATTAGCATTCGGTATAATACGCTCCTTCACTTTAGAGATAGGTACCTTCCACGGCTCGACCTCATTTGAATTAAGATAATCCTCTTTCGCTTTACGAACTGTTGCTTTATATTCTTCCGTACATTCTCCATTGTACAGCTGTTCCTGAAACTCAGTAACGCACTCTTTGTATATGACATCATGGAAGAAATAGGGTCTTAGGACATGTTTAATAGTAGGTTGATGTGGGGGGGTTGTGCTCGCATCATTTTCATTGATATTCATAAGATTCCCCTCCACCGCGGCAGGTGTAATTTTCTGGTCGTTCGAGTCGCTGATATCCATATGCTCGACCTTTGCCTGCACGTTGTCATAAACTTTGCATGATTTCTCTACTTCGACCGGAGTGCTTTGTAAAGATGTACCAACGGGCACCAGATCGATATTCGGAATAAGCCTGTGTAGACGTGCCTTTTGTTCATCTGTCATTCGTGCGTAGTTTGCTTCGTTGACTATGTTCTGTATATAGAATGATGAATCGAACGTAATCGACATTAAACCTGAAATTATTCATTCAAGCCGCCAACTGCAAGTATTCAGTCTTTCCATCGACAAGCGCAAGATTAATCAGCCAGTATCTATACATACCGATAAATTAGTGTGCACCAATGCACTTTGAGAACTCGTTAACAGAAAATCCAATGCTAACTTTGAACTCCGCTTCAGCTTCACCAGGTTTGATCCGACGAGAGAAATATTTTTCTTTTTGTTTCTTGGTCTTGCCGTGGATGTCCCACTGCTTCGGCTTCTACCTCTGCCCCTACCCTTGCTTTTTGCTTTTCCCCTACCTCTACCTCTACTTCTTGCGTTTTTCCTTGCTTTCTTTGAGACTCTTTCACTATCCTCTTGTACTTTAGAATCAGTGTGTTTTTCAAGAGACGTATCTTCGACCTTGTGCAAAAGACGCGTGCTTCGACGCCAATTACTCTCGTTCTGTTCTTTTGTCAAAGGGCTAGAAGACAGTGGTAAAGATTCCTTCTGATTATTAACTTGCACTTCTTCCATAGTCGTCTCTTGTTGAATCTCCGCAGCGACGGACGGGCGCGGCTTCCGCTTTTTGTGTGTACCCGAGAAATCCAATGACGACAAATCAGAATCGTCGCTGTCGTCATCTTCGCTCTGTCGGGTGGCGTTATTATGTAAAGGTGAAAAAATATCATCTATTACTACGTGATCCGACAACTCGTCAGTTTTTGACCTCTTTCGCACGTGTCGTTTTCGTGTTTCTGAAGTGTTTCGCAGCTGTGGCCTGTTCCGTAAGTTATGAGACTTTGACTGTCGCATGTTGACGAAAGATACCAGTTCAAAAAAAGGTATTGAACACTGATAAATGCTCTCAATTGCACGTGTGGGTTAGTTAGTTTATCATTTTAATGCTGTAATGTCTGTTGATCCTGTGATTTCGTGTATTCGGAAAATCGGATATTATTCGCACACACTCACTACTAAAGTTGCCTTCAATGGTCACTAGCCACGTTAGAACAATCGTAGGTTCGCCTGTTATAAATTATGAATTTCAGACAACGTCAAATTTTATGATCAGTTACAATACATTCACTAGCATTACATTTGGAAATGTAGATATCCCGTCAACACATCGAAATGCAGAACACATATTCTTGGTCCATATTTGTATCAAAATACCATATTCTGCATGCATTTGGCTAGCGCGAGATGCGAAGCATTTATTTAGGGGGTGGCCATGGTTTAAAATGTAAGCTACACAGAGGTAACAATAAGAACAATATTGTAGGTACTGTATTTACTATTATCAAAGATCCTTCTGCACATTCTACTTGCTAGAAGGCATGCTATTCCAACATTCTAGACACAAGCTATTTGGCTTAATACGTGCTACTAGATAACTTTTGTTAAAGGTAACTTTAATCAGTGTTACTTATGTGAGACTGCAAGTTGTCATGAAGCCTAGTTCCACGCCACAATCGGCGCGTGGAAGTTTCACAATTATTACAATTTGATCAAATTTCAGGCATATGTTTGCTCAGAATTTCGAGCACGAATTCTCCACTTATTCCACTTATTGTCCAACTGTAACGGCTTAAGGTATTAACGTCGTTCTGTAACAAAACTATCTGATTATTATTAGCATCACGCTGAGCAATAACATTAGTCAAATCATTTTGCAATCCAGTATGGCGCACATGGAACTGATTATATGATGATGCAAGTCTCCAGTAAGTCGTCTAATATTATTTAAGGATCCATCGATTCCATTGATCAATCTTTCTGTGGATTGTGTAAAACCGATTCGTTGGAGTGAATTGTGCTAAAATTCGTTGTATACCATCTTGAACATTGGCCAAATAATCTTCAATAGTTTTATGCTTTCTAGTGCGAGCCATACTATCTGGTGTTATACCTTGATACGGAGAATTATTTCGTAGTGGTAAAATTTCACGAGATGAGATAACCCATGACGGCAATTTAACTGAGATAATTGCCTTTTTGTCTCGAGATTTTTGAGAGTTATTCGCAATTGTCTGATATTTGGTTTTTCAGATCGTAATTTCGTCTTGATAGCATTCCGCCTTAATTTCCCCTCATACTCACATTTTTCTAACTCCCGAATAAGTTTGCGAATTTTTTTTCATTGGTGCGATTAATTTCTACCTCACAACCTAATACTAACACCTCGTAATTCTATATTTGATTGCGCAAGGTGCAGGGTCTAACCGATTATGTTTTCATGTCTCGAAAAGTCGCCTGAAGGGCCTGTATTTATATTTAATTGCAAAAAAGCAAAACGTGGTATGAATTCTACCCGCACAGTGAGGATGCCTTTGCATCTAATATTATTTATCTTAACTTATCACGTTAAAAAAAATGAGTAACCCAACCATATATAGATTCTGATGAGGAAATAGTTCTGTGCTGCGGGCTAATGTTCTACCAACCCACTGGGTATCATTCTAATCCTGAAGGATCTTGCATGGGGAAGATTTTATTCTTCATTTGAGAAAGTGCGTGAATGGCTCATGAATGGGCAAAAATATGCTCCGCACCAAGTGATATTCCAAGAGTTTAGTTATGGTAAAATTTCACATCCACAGTGTGTACATCAGCAGTCAGTTAGTTCATACAACCTGAGTGGGTGTGATGGAAGTCAAAAGGAAGGGCATTGCACAGAATGCTGTGCAGTTGAAGTCCACTTTGGTAAGCTTTCTGAACTTTAATATTTCTCGCAAAATTAACAAGTTGCAATGATAGGCCAGCTGAAAGCACAATAACAAAGCCAGAAAATTAGATACCATTTTTGGTATCATAATCATCACCAACACAGAGAAATGGTATTTCCTTGAACGCACACTGAAGAATTTAGAAAAACCTGATTTTAAGCTATAACAACCAGTTGTTGTTGATTATGGTGATGTCTCTATATCTATGAAAAAAGGTTCTCAGTCATATCATTATCATCTGGTTGCTGTTACAAATACAAATGCAGAATGAAACATCTGTGCTGGGTGGTCCAACAAAAAGCCAACCTAGTACTAGGGTGATTTAAACACATGTGATTGTTGAATATGAAAGTGGTATGTGCAGACTCTTGATTATTATTACTCTCATTTATATAACCTTGCACAATGAGGAATATTGTATTTACTTAAATTCAAGAAATAGTAGTTTTTCATTCACAAATGTACAGTGCCCTCCAATAAATGAGTGAGTAACACAAAATTTTGCAAATTATACATCAAGTTCGCGCGCATGTAA
>CAJVPJ010001038.1:0-12980 GCA_910592205.1 Paraglomus occultum | reverse complement strand
TGATCCAAAGTTTATTGCGATTCACATAATAAACACGTACAATAGAGCTTTTCGAAAAAATAGATTTTTCATATGTTGTTACTAATTGATCTGCAGATTTTGTCCGATACTTTTTCCCGGATTGACTTTGTTAAACAGTCTCCAATTTGAGCAAGTCAATGCGCTAATTAGCGAATCAATGTTAGAATTAAAAAAATTTTACGATGTATTGCCAAGAGTTGCGATATGTCAGATCAAAATTTATGTCAATTCAGAATTGAGACATGTCAAATCGGAACAACACAGAGAATTAGGTATAAATATAACATACTAATTTGTAGTCGTATACTGTCTTAATTCATCCATTCACGAATGTTGTTAGCAATTTTGCATGAAGCAGAATACTTGTTTTGGTAATGACATTAGTTTCTTAATTTGGCATAATTTTTATTGGCCCGGTGCTTATCTATCTTATTAAAAACTTAGTGAGAGAAATTAAAAAAGAATAAAACTTAAGTAAAAAGTTAAAATAGCGGTTTAATTTTGTGACGTATGTGAATGACATGATACAATTTGCTGATAAATGAAAGTGTTTTCTATAAATACGAGCTTTTTTCACATTTACGTCTATTTAACGCTTACTGGAAGCTTTTACAATATAAAGAATGACAACCACCCTCTAAAATTTTGTCACCGGCATTTTTTACTCAAATGTGATATCAAGCACTGAATTATTTGAACTCGATGGAATGGGATTTTCGAGTGGTAAATTTGGATCGAAAACCGGCGTAACGGGAGAAATGAAAGATGAGGGTGTTGTTGGCGATGTTGTTGATGATGATGATGCTGACAACGATGACGGTGGCGACGACGAGACCGCTGAAGATGAAGTAGAAGTTGGCGATGTATCTGGTGATGGATTAGAGGAAGAACGAATAGCGGTATTCAGTCGGGGTAGTTGTTGCAGCATCTATTATATCATTAACGTAAATTTTAAAAAGTCAGTAAATAAATCCTATTAAGTGGGGAATGTCATTTGACACATACAGTGTTTCTACTCTCATTTCTACCGTGGTTGCTGTTCATTTTTACGGACCAAAAAGAATGAATAACAGTGAATAATGAACAAGCAAGTTTTGGTTGTAAGCAGCACGTTTGAGGCCTTCATTTATATCTATCGCCGACTAATTGACTCCTGCATATCAATACCATTTTTACCAGCGCAGTTTTATCAAATATCGTTCATTTATCAGGAGCGCTTACCGACTAATGTTCCTAATAAAGCGTATGAATGAGCAATCTATCATGCACGCTGACACGTGGGCATAGGAACAATGCCCGTCATTGTGGCAAAATCGATTATTGTTGAAAAATTATATATATATCTGCTTTGTTGTATTGTACGAAAAAAGAAGCTCCGGACAATGGTGTCGCACTGCATAGTAATAGGGCTGAACGCCCAGAATATTAAACAAACGCATAATGAATGCTGTTCGTGGATGTGCTGTAATCATAGTATCATGTCAAGTAGATGAGCAGGGTTGCAATTTGGTCTCATAGTTTTTAATGCGCAGAGTCATAGAGCGAAAAGCAATAAGAAATGAGCTCATTGTTCGTGTAACCAATATTAATAGTGGAACCATTCATTTCATTTGCCCGACAAATATTCCCCAACACTATTTCGAGATTATCCCTTTTTTGGTAGTAATTTCGGACAATTGAACCGGACATAAATAGTTACACATATATGCCATTGTATATATAACTAATTAATGTTGCTCAACCTTAAACAAAAAACCGGAGTAAAGCACCGACACTTTTGCAATTTGCGCTATAAAATCGGAAAATATTGAAAGCAAGACCTTGATCACATGGATGCACGGTGCTCACCCCTGTGTATCCCATTGTCGTCATATCACACGGTGCACGACATCAACAACTCACCTTTTCGTTTGTCTTTTACGACCAATAATTTGTGAAGTAATTATTTCACAAATTTTAACTAGTCATTACTTGTTACCTTGTCAGCAAATACATCTCCTGAAATATACAATTGCTTGTTTTAAAATAGTCTTGTGGGTATTAAAATGTAACTTTTACGTAAATAATGTAGACAATAATATTCATATTTTTACTGAGTTGTCGTTGTATTGCCATTGTAACTGAATTCGTTTTACGATTAGCAGTTACACTACAATTGAAAACAAGCAGAAGTTTAGAATCGATTAAGAATTAAGTATTTGACTTCAGAGAGGTTTAAAATTAAGACGTACAATAAAAACATATGACTGTTGCAGTTAGTAAAGACATCTGTATATAGTACGTTTAAACTTATTCCGTAAGTGGTAAAGTTATATAAAGAATGTCAAGTAAAAACAATAACACGGAAACTTCCATAAAACATAAAAAACTTTTTTGTTATAAAAAAACAAACACGTCGGAACAATAATTTCGTGTGTTGCAAGTGAAGATATTAAATACTATATACGGTGTTCTATAAGTCTAATTAGCTCTTTAGACTCGCAATATTTGAGATTACACGCCTTATTAAAAATGTCGTTTGTTATGGCGTAAAAGGAGTTAGTTTACAGCATGTAAAAAAGGGGTAAAATCGGTGGCTAATTTTTACGTCTCGGACATTGTATTTAGTTTTTACTTTAATAATTTGTTTTTTGCGTTTTTTATTTAGCAAATTTAGTATGCTTATAATGGGTTCAAAAATAAAAAAATTGGTTTAGAACTGTTACGTTGAAGTTGCATTTGAGAAAGCTGTCACTCAGTGCGTGAGTAGAAATATTATTTTACGTCAAATTTCTCACACTTAACGGCAGCGTATCATTTACTATGGTCGAGAGCTTGTTCAAACCAATTGACGTTTGTCCCCCTAAACAAACACAATAGACAATAGTATTTTTCATATTAAACTGTCACATAACGTGCATACATTTACCCCCATTCGTGCAAATTATTCCGATTGTCACAGGTTCGACTCGGCGACAACCAAGAGCAAATATTTCTGGACAAGAAACCTGATGTATTGTCTTACAACAGGATCTTCCAAGAGATTTCAAACTTTATGGCAAAAAAGTAGCGGATCAATACTCGATTCCTGCTCATTACATGTGATAATAAAGTCTCAAATGTCTAATAATTCTGTGCAAAAAATTGCTAGCGCATATATTCAATTTATGATATCCAAAAATTTGCAACATTTTCTCTGACATGATCGTCGCGATGAAGACTTTGTTTCCTAGTACGGTGAACTCTCCCTGATTGCAGGTTGTGGACCGAGACATTTGAAAGAAGCTTGCATTTGGGAGACCAGTAATATTGGATTCACGTGGATATTGTTACGTTTATAATATATGATGTTTATAATAATCATTCCATCCAAATAAGAAATTGAATTAATCTATTGTACTTATAGTTAGACCCTAAGCTCGCAAATAAATATTATACCATGTATAATTGGCTCTAAATAATTATAACTTCTAGTGATGAAGTCCAAGTTGAACTAAACAATTTCAATATCAGTGATGACAATGTAGAACTCTCTTAATGAATTATGGTTTATGTAATGGAAAGGAAAAGTAAATGCAATTAATGTGAAACTGCTAACATGTGGGAGGAACAGGTCAAAAGTTGACCTACAATACTTGATTATACATTTGAATCGAATGATCGAAATATCATCGACGAATACAAGAAAGGAACTGATATGAGAAAAGACTCCGGTATCAAAACAGTCCGAATTAGCAAAAATCTTAATTCGAATTAAGGTACTTGACTGTATATTCTGTCAAATCTTGAAGCTTACATCAAAGTGTCTGTAACATCACTGAGTTTGGCAGTTAAATAATTGACTTTAATTGTATTAACTTTTATGCAAATCAAATATCTTTTTAATGGCCGTAGGTAACCTGTTGCAATAATAATAAAATCAGCATACTTGCTGTGGTTGTTTGTTGAGTCCAGTACTTAATGTAAGAAAACCTGCACTTGTTCCCCGAGTCCAGCGTGAGATTACTTTTGCATTTTAGAGAGATAATTCACTTAAATAGTCAATACATAGATGTTACGAGGAATATTACATCGGCATTACAGCATTAGCAAAGAGGTTGCTTCGTCTTAGCAATTGACTGAGATATTTACATGAGCTTGATGCTATTTAAAGAATCAGTAGTGAATAATAGAACAAGGTCCAACCCAAAGATTGAGGAGGTACGACATATTATCGCTTAGAAGCGCGCGCTATATAGACACGGAAACCCTCTACATTTTAATCTTAGAGTAATATTGAGACGTTTCTGCTGGAAAATCTTCAGGCGTCAGGATATTATATAGAAAAAAGACTCCTGCTGCGAAAAGGTATTATAAAGTGTGGCTTTTTATGAGAAGCTGAAGTTATTGTTACAATAATAGTTAGAACAACTTTGAACAAATATTGCATGAGGCATTGATGGGGAATCGTCTACCACTATTTGAACAATATTAAGAAACCATAGCAAATCACACGCATTAATTAACAGGAAGCCCTTCGTCTAATCTGAACAACATAATAATATAAAATAATATAAAAGAATTCTTTTATTGATTAATTAAACAGAGTCGATTGAAAAGCAAAAATTGGTATCAAATAACTTTTGCAGAGTCTAATTTGAATATTAATGTTGAGACTCATTCTGAGAGTGGATCAAACCGTTTCAAGATTGTCACTATCACACAGATTACATAGTTTATTGGGTCAAGATATTATTCTAACGTGACATACCGAAACGGGTCAAATCTCAGAATGGGGAGGGGGCACAACATTAAAGTAAGATGGAACTCAATCTAGAATTAAGTCACCCAGTCCAGACAGAACTCGGTTGTCTCAGTCCAGATCAATCCAGAACTGAGACAAGTCCCCAAACTGAGGCACAGCAGCTAACAAATCATGATCCCACAAAACTAAAATAATTTAATTTAACTTTGCTGATAATTTCAAGTTATTAACCTGATGAATTTCAGCGAAGAGATTATTACGTCTTTAAAGTTTTTATCTGTTTGGTCCATGTAATTGATAATCGGTCATTATGGAAACTTTATTTCAAATTTATTAAACATTGAGATCATTGGCGAGCAGTTCGTTTTTTCCATACGCCATAACCAATATGCAGATTTCCTTGGTAGCGGGAGATGAATACTTGTGTTCAACCATTCTTCTTTTTGTACGACTCGTTACGATTATTAATAATTGTAGCACGATAACCAATAGGACATAAAATATCGTATGATTCCACCCCATAACGCGTGCGTACAATATGTCACTACAAAATTTTGCCCAGATGCATAATTCTTTACTAGTCATGATGTAATGTTTACAATAACTGTGCGCATACACTCGTATAATATAACTCATTGGCACTGTAACAATATCGAATAATAATGAAGCTAAGTATTAGTATTACACGATCAATGTTTATACCATGAAACAGTTAATATAACTGGGAAAAATCATTGGTTGATATCTCTAAAGACACTCACAGCAGACTACAAGTATTACGTACCAAAAGTTGTATGTAAATTTAACAAGACAGCCCTAATCATATGTTATTCGATAAATAAATCTACAGACAAGTTTGGCAATGCTTATTAGCGCATATTAGATAATTTACCTAAAATTCTGATAGGTTCCGGTGCGAAACAATCTCTTCTCGAATGTTGAAGTCCATTTGAATCTTCCATCAGCGCTCTTAGTGCCTTTGCTAGAGTTTCTTTCCTTGTTCAGTAATGCGGCTGTAGCATAAACTTCGGTAGATCAAGTTTAACCGCTTATTATTATAGCATTATCTTGTTACGCCTTCCTGTAAGAAAGCATCGTCATCAGGGAGAATTAGATCAACCTGCTTCGAGTCTGAAAAATGTATTAAGTTAAATAACTGCATTTACAAAAACCTTATAATAATAAGTAATAAAGTATATACCACGCGGTGTTGCAAGTTCATCGGTGACTAAAAAATCATCTCGCTTGGAGCCTGTCAAGTGGAAACAAAATACGAGCTGATATAATAATATGTGATATTATTCTTTAATCTACTAATCACCATTGCACATACCTGTCACTGAATCAATCAGCAAGCTTCTTGTAGGCAACAGCTTACTAGAATATTTACTCTCTTTCTCAACACGTGATAAGGGCTTTAAATGCTCATTTTTATAGATTGCATTCCACACATTGTTACCAGAATTATCTTGACTTTCCTCGTGAATAAGTTTCCCAATATATTGCCTAACTTGATTTGCGTCTGGGCGCTTGTCAGGATGGGTATCACAACACTTTTCGGCAAGCTGTCGATAAGGCTCTGGCGTTGAATCAGGCATTGCTGGTCGCAACCCGTTACTGATATCTCTTACCAAGTGCTGATCGAACGTTCTGTCTCTAAACGGTAGCTCGCCACTGGCAATAAGATACATTAGAATTCCGAAAGCGTAGATATCCGACTTTTGTGTAAACTCGTTTGTATAAAAGACTTCCGGTGCAATGTATGGTAGAACGCCTCGAACAGTTGATGGGTTGTGTGCATTCGCCGACCTAGAGAGTCCAAGATCGCATATAAACGCTATGTTGTAATAAGTACCATCACGACTACGCTTAGGAGTGAGAACTATGTTTCCGCCATGAAGATCGCAATGTATCAAGTCGTTTTCATGAAGGGTACTTAAATGTTGCGCAATATCTCTCAAATAGTTTAGTTTCGTCTTCCATGTCAACTTGTTGATGTTCTGATCCAAATACGACGAAAGACTACCGCCCCTGGCATATTGCATTATGATCACGTGATCTCCTGTCTCCGGTCGCTGGGTCACTCCGTAAATATCGAGAAATGCCGAGTTATTACATCGAGCATGATTCTTGAGCTGCGTAAACAGAAATACACTATTCATTAGATAAACATGGTCAATGTCCCGAATCATAGCATATGTGTTACCTCGTAAATAAATAATTCTGGCTCCTGGTCAAGATTCTTGAAGTCTTTCAGAACGACACGTCCTTTTGATACATGTCTGGCGGTGTAGACCGTTCCGTAACCACCAGCTCCAATCTTTTCAATTTCACTAAATTCGTCAAACTGCATAAATTTGAGTTTACTGGTTTGGATGAATTTGTCTAGAAATGTCTGTATGTCATAGTAGAACAACAAATAATAGTCCTGCGTATACGGTTCTTGAGTTATACCAATTATCCAAATATTAGATCCACTTAATATATTTGGATAGTCTTTTGTTAACTAGATTATGGAAAATAGCGCGAGCACTGTTAGTACGGCGATTATAGCATATTAATGCTTAGAATGACCTCTGCTACCTTGTAAAAATCAAATGATTGAGCATCCTGTCCACTAACGATTTTCTTTAGTAACACCTTTGTCGACTTGCTTTCGTCTGTACTTGATGTCTGTTCTAACCAATCTGCAGTATGCGTGCATTTGTGTCTTAACGGAGATGATTCTTCTATGTTTGCTAATCGAGAATATTCTATCCATTGTATATAGCTGTCAGTTCGATGCACAGCATTATTCCATGATTTCATTATAAAAGAGTCCAAGCACTTGTTGCCTGTAGTCCAATCCGGCGGTGTTGGCGCTTTACACTTGATACAAAATACATTTGTATCGGAAGATAATTCCTCTGCACACGACAAGCATAAGCCATGTTTGTGTTTCGTTTTAATTAGGAGGTATGTCTGTCGGCGCGGACGATATGTGAACCCAATAGTAATCCAACTGTTTGGATCCAGCAGATCCGGGTTGCGAGCGCTTATCTAATGGGAGGCGTTATTTCATATCAAGCTAATTCTCAAGTCAATCAAACAAGTGCGATAAAAGTTAAAATAGTTCACCTTATGGTAATGCTGATCATCCGTCTTGTTTAATAGTTCAAGGGGGATCAGCTTTTCTACGCATTCATAAGTATGTATACCATGTAGTTTTCCGGAATATTTCTTACTACATGTAAATTGATCAGTCGGGATCCATTCCAAGTAGGCTTCGTTGGCTGATTTTGTTTGACTTTGCGATTTTTTGATCAACTCGTCGAGTTTTTCGTTATTGCTAGTCCATCCGTTTGCTAATTCCTTATGACCACAGATACACCACACAGGACTGCATCTAAGTATTCCACATGCAGAACAGAATCCATATAGAGAATAACAATCGTAAAACGTCTTCTGGGCTACTAGATAATAATTATCTTCCACTTTAGTAAATCCTTCTATCCATTTATTGCGACGCTTGAGCCATTTGAAATATCTCCTAAAGTTAGATGAAGAACTTCTGTAAACGTGTGCAGGGAGTGAGTAAGTTCTAGCAAACTTGCGCACAAATTCCGGCGTACATTTATCAATGTTTCCAAGTAGTAAAAGCATTATGGTCATTCCATCCAATTTAGCATAATAGACGGTTCGGTCAATAGACGTTTCAATCAAATCCATATCTGTAAATTCGCAAGAAGAGATCCATCGGAAGTCAGAATAAGCCTCTGCTGGTTTTCCATTATCAAGAATTTTGGAGGATTCAATCAGCTGATCGATCGCAGGACAGCTGAAGACGTTCTTGCTAGCTTGAAGATCGCCATTCTTTGACGGCAGAAGTACAGTAATAGACGTACTAGGAAAGGTCATGACCAAAACAACGATATCGACTTTCAAAATTTTCGTTGGTCAAAATATAGTTGTGTCACAACAACGAAGTCACACTAACTTTAAACATGAAATGCAACAATTACAATTAGTCGCTCAAGAACCATTATGTGGACTATTCTGTACGATATACTGACTTTCTATGCAATCGGCGAATTTAATGAAAAATCATTACGTCGAGTTCGACAATGGCAAAAGAACACGTGATTATAATGCAATAAATTAGGCTATTTGAACAACATAGTAATAGTAATAGTGAAAATGGTACTATAATATAACGTCTATGGATCAATACAAAAAATTATTGAAACTACCGCGTAAATGAATACATTCGAGTTCAACATTCGAGACGTTTACAAGAATATTCTATGAGGGTTATCTGCAACGTGCTGTGACCAGCAGCTCATTGTGATGCTTATTCTGACAAGCGTCCAAGACGCAAATTAATTAGCGATACGTGAAAAGCTCATTTATGAGAAAATCAAAATACATCGTGCGGAACAATCACGTATTGAGAATATTCCTGGCATGTGACGATAGCTTAAAGAATATTATCTTAATTGTATCTTTCCCCAGGCTCCAGGTTTGATTATCCAACGTGTGCTTTGTTACATACAGCTCGCCACGATAGCCATAATTCTAGACGAATATTCCCGACTCAATGTTCCAAAAATTTCAATAAAAATTTTTCAAGAGTTGGACAAATGTTTTTACTATGATAAATTTTCAGTAAATGCAAATGGCTAACTTCATATGTTCAGACTCGAAACAAAGTTGTTTGCTTACATACGCAATCATATAAGGTAAGCATTCTTGGTAATAATAAGATGTTATAAGCGACAAAATTACTTAGTTGAAAACTATAGAAAACCATGTTTACATATATTTTTTTATTAAACATATCGAGCAATGTAATATGAAGATAATGAAGCAAACGATACGATAAACTGCAAAGTTTGTTGTATAAAGCCTTATCCTTTTTTAATATATTTCAAAATTGACCTAACATTGCAAATTTAAGCACTTTTTATTTCCTCTGAATTTCTTTAATTTATTTATTCGGTATTCTCTATGCATTTATTAGGGCCTTCACTATTCTCATAACCGCCTTCTAAAGTGTTTACTATCAAATGGGACTGGTTTTTTGATTAAGTTATTCGCACCGGTTGAGAAATATTTTCGCATTCCACAATAAGTAAATTGATATATTTGATCGCAAATATTGTTGTCTTCGAAGCGCCATTTTGTCTAAGTTGTAGACTCATGCTTAATATTTGTTAAATTAATTGTTTGCGACACAAACATAAAACCAATATTTGCCAAATCAGAATCGTATTAATTCAGTGGTTATTAGACTTTCGGAAATTTCTTCAAAGTATAAAGTATCGACAATTATACTTGGCCTCTATGCAATCCAATCAACGTCATGTTTGCATCAGACAATAATTCTGGTCTTACCACTAGCGTTAGCGTTTGAGTCTTAAATCCAATTGTTTACTAAACTCAAAATAAAAAATATTAATGTTGTACCTCAGTTGGGGACCTGTCTCAGTTCTGACCGAGATAACCGAGTTCTAGACTGAGTCCTGAACTGAAACACAACATTTTTCGTACGATGTAAATACAGATAGAATTCCTCAAGCCCGTTCGTAAACATTTATTATCAGAAAAACAACGTAGTAGTAGTCACCTGTAATTGCACTGTAATCGGAAACCCTCCACCTAACAAAAGTTCTTGTTTTGTATAACCAGTTTATATTTATAAAGCCTACATACAGAACAACCAGACTTTCTGAGACTAGCGTGAACAAGGAACAAGTAAACTTTTCATATACACCAATAGGTGATGCTCCTCTTCTCTGAGACAGCGATTTTACAGTTTCACACAATGTTCGCGTAATCGAGAGTTATTTTTCTCAGGTGACTCTACGACTTTTAAAATCGCTTTTCGCGACGCGAGTTTAATATATTGTCATCAATTGTGATTAGGTTTATTTAAATTTCCAAGTTAGTCAATGCCTTATATATGCCCCAACCTATTTATTGCATTAGTTCCAAATTTGGTCGAGCATCGAGCTGTTGAGAAGTCCCCCTCTTACTGTATGTGTATATAGTGGCAGTAGTAATAAAGAATAAAATTGCGGATATAATCTTATCTATGAACATTAAAGTTAAACAACACGTACTCAGAAAAAAATAAAGAAACCTGTTAATTTCAACATGTTATTATCATTAATGTTTGTTGTAAGTTTATTTTTTCTTTCGTTAGGTACAATCAACTAGTTTCAAAATAACAGTTTTTTTCTACACAATATAAATAAATTTTGAAATAAGAAACACGATATTTTAACAGAATAAGTATTACAATTCAGCTGTCTGAAAGAGCTTTCAAATTTCGTTTGCTTTTAATTATGACTGACTGTTGTATGTAGGACAGAAAAGTGTCAGCAACTATTGTTGACAAAAGTTTGGGATGACAGCTTGTTAGGCATAAATTAGCTGCTTCTTAATATTTTATACAAATAATAACAACCTTTATATCAAAGCAATTTGTTCATATCATAGAATTAAATACGCAAAATTTAAAATTTTATTAAAGTTTACTATTACTATCACTGCATTAATATTAACCGGTTACAGAATCCACAAACGTAGAAAGTTTTTATCACTATTAAGCAAATTTGCATATTTGAATATTAATATACTTATTTGTAGTTATCCTTATCTGAAACCGTAACTTTATTGAAATAAGTGCTTCTCACGTAAAGCAAATCAATGGTAAAAGTCTCAACATTACTATATAACCACATTCCATTACAATAGCTAAAATATAACCTTTTAACTCAAATATAGACAATTCAACCAGCAAAGTGCGTGAACGCGTTTATTACATGGAAATTGTTTCGTATTGGTCTTAAAGCGCGACTAAACGTCTCGTAAATAAGAGCGTTATAGGTAGCCCTTGTTTATGATAATCTGGTCTCACTCTACCCTTTAAAGAGATGTGGCAGGCAATATTCAAGGGAAAAAAAACTAATTTGTAGGTATAAATTTTATTCCAAAAAATTTTGTTTACTTAATTTCTAGCTGATATAACCATATTTGCTTGACAAGGAATCAATCATGTTGTCTGCTCATTGATGCTTAGCAATCACCAAACCCCACTTCTACAAAAAGAATTGTAAACGATATAGGCGAAATATAATGTTCTTTCGCATCATCTATTAGTAGTTTGTGATTAAATACCTCGTGTTTTAATCTACTCTTACAGTACCGTACCATTCGATATCTAGCCAAATACCTTCCCTCCCAACTATTCAGACAGAGGTGGGATGGGTAACTGGATTGAGTGGTGATAATTCATTCTCTGCGTATCCGTCGTACGTTGTTCGTTTTTTATATAGCTGATCTCGAATACATCATCATTGGCGGCAAAATCTCAGGTAAACAGTACTTTCACCACATAATAGGATACTCAAAAGAGTATCCCCTACAGTAACAAATTGCCTAGCAATTACAATTATGCCCCTCTCTCAAACGGTAGAATGAACAAAGATGCAGTAATTCCCGAGTGCGAATATTACCGTATTACGTATTACATATTACGTATCAGTTACATACGAACACTCTCTGCCATTGACATGAGTCGTCGCCCTAGCTGCTACGATTATACATAATAATGGTCGATAGGCGATTGCAAAATCTGTGACCGAGTTGCTTCTTCAGTGTCTACAAGCATATGCATGAAATGCACGTCTTCCTGAGCCTGTCCGTCATTCTAACCGTCTGCTATGTAATTCGAATAATAACATTAATGTGCGAGCAGGTTCTGAAAGCCATATTAATAATTAAAATAGAAAAGCATCTTTGAAAACGAGATCAACCATATTTGCAATAGAAAATTTGCTGACAAGCACATTTCTTTTGCACATATTTTTACTCCACACTCCTACCCATTTTCCCACTCCATCTTCACGTTCTCATTAAACTACAGACTTCAGTCAGTAACAATGGTTTATTAAAAGGTTCTTCGCCATTGCCCCCGTCTGAATGATATCGCTCTCCAATTTGCTGCGTATTTGCCAGAATTGGTTAAATTGCTGTCGTATTTATAATATTTACGCTACGTAAATGATTAGCTTGAATGCTTATCTTTATATGGTCACCGTTAACCAAATATATTTATGTGTCGTCATGTTGAAAAGACTGGGGCAATTTGGTACAGATGTTGGGCAACTTTCTTGGGGGCGAGGCTGAACACACCTTTTTGTTTTTAAGGATTATATAATTGACATTCACGTGATATGTATTGCAAAATGAG
>CAJVPJ010001037.1:0-12994 GCA_910592205.1 Paraglomus occultum | reverse complement strand
TAAAATCCTGTGGTTCTATTGAATTCATCGATTCTGAGAGTAGCGAAAACCGCTATCCGGACTCTCAGCTGCGACTTAGTTTTGCCCTTGAGTTTGCATGTTATATCGGTTTTGCATGATATTTATTTAATTGTCTATAAACGCGTTAGTTTAGAAACCTTTCCCAAACGATAGATTTCCGAAATTAATCCCATCGGATCATAATCGTCGATAATTACTCGAGGTTGAATAGATATCAACGGATTAGCGTATACGATACGATTTATTCGTAGTATTCAAAGCCTGTTTAACTGTTTAGAAGAATTAGCATTAGTAGGCATTGCCGATAAATCTCAAGAAGATTACACGATCGCTCTCCCACGTGTAACATCACGACAACGGCGTTTGTTTGACGCAAAAGACTCATAACGTATTCTTCAATAGGGCAACTTATAACCTAAAAATTTTTTTCTTACGTTTTTTTATATAACTATTGCGTCTCCCCATAAATTTGTGCGCTTTATTGTATGATTTTGTGTCGTAGCGTATTTGCATCGAAGGCTTGGCTTAGTTCCGTGCACATCTGACATAACAAAAAACTGCGTACATATTTACTAACAATCTTTTAAATTATACAGTACATATTATTATTGTAGTAAGCGTGCACATAAACTGCAGGCATTAGCTTGGATATATCTTCGTGTGTAACTCATTCTCCCGTTTTACCTTTTCGGCATATTGTTTGACAGATTGTGGCTCGTTCGCCCATCGAGCTGCTACACTCTTGTTGATTCTTGACAGTTCGGATGTAAGTATGTTTGGATGCTGTTATTTGACTTTCTTTTGAAAATCTCTGCGATATATTATGAAAGAGTTCAAAAGTCTAGGTCTCTGCTTCGACGGACGTTTACTTTTTTATCAAAATTAAAAATGGCTATATACATTAATAAATTTTGACATGTAAAGATTTTAACGGCGAGATTTTTCCTTCTAGTTCTGCTAAACTGTTGAAATGTAAATGACATGGCATACATATTTCTTCAGACCGGAACGGAAGTCAAAGGCACAAACTAAGATGTCTGGGCAGCATTACACGGGATTACCATCATAATCTAGTTTTGTAATTATAAAGGTGCCGCGTATTGTTTTCATCTAGTAATAGTTTCTCGATCAATAATAATTCAACGACCAAAGATCCAATGCTCATACAATCTACACGTATATTAAAGGTAACTGTTACCAATGTGTGTGTGAAAATTAAGACAGAATATTAAGTACGATTTGAATATGCATGGATGGCTGGCTTGATCCTTCAAAGACGCGAAATCAATTTTCGCCGTCGATCAATAATATACAACGACCAAAGATATAATCTACACGTACAGTATATTAAAAGCAACTGTTACCAATGTGTGTGTGAAAAATTAAGACAGAATATTAAGTACGATTTGAATATGCATGGACGGCTGGCTTGATCCTTCAAAGATGCTAAATCAATTTTCACCAATAGTAATATAAATAGCCACAACCAAAATATACATAAATTATATTAATCACATGCAATAGCAATATCCAGCAAATATGTTAAGTTTCAAAATACAATTTGTAAAGAATCCATTTTGAGCGCTCTTGCAACCTACCCTAACCCTAACTCTCGTCAACGAAATTAGGACTACAGCTTGGTACTTACATAAATTCTTTGTAGCTGTTGCAGTTGTAGTAAGTTGTGCTTCAAAGCATATAAGAGAAACTTTAGTAGCCTGCTAATAGAATAGTCTCAGATATTCCATCTCGCTTACCCCACATATGTATGTATTACGGATCCCAACACCCTCCAAACCATTCTCACAATTATTCTCACAATCATTCTCCCAACCACTCTCCGAATCACTTTCCCTTCACTGTTCAATTCTCTTCCCATTGCTCACACTTTTGTTTAATTATTCTTTTCTCTAGCTATTGCGCTTTTGATCTCCCCTCTTTCTTTCGATCACTCCTAATTTTTTTCAAACTCACCCTCCCGCTCTCATTCACTCCTCTTGTAATTACTTGCACTCTTTCAATCGCTCACTATTTCAAGTCTCGCTGTTAACCATCCTCGTTATACCGTTTCTTGAATAAATAAAGTTACCGGATTTGAAAAAGTCATTTAGCGTTTAGTTCTGTAGTTTTCCATAAATGTAAATCAAGTATATTTTTGTGCTACTAAATGTTTGGATGAAAAGTATCAAACTGTTGGTATCATTTTTCAGAATCTGTAAAAAAATACAGACTTTTGACGACTCTGGCGCACCCATACGTTACAATATTTGTCAGCAGGTTTTGATGTCGTGCCTGTCATTTTTGAGCGATAATTTTGAAAAATCAATTGACGGTCACGCCACCATCTTCGGCATACTAATTTTTCCCAGCATCTCCATCAAAAATTTACGGACACGTGATTATTTATATACACAGTGAACCTGGAAATAACGAAGTTTGGATATAACGAAACCCTGGATATAGCGATGCTTTTTTTTTTTTTTGATGTTTCGAATTTTGTCTAGTAAAATTTCCTGGATATAACGAATCCCTCGATATAACGAAGAAAAGTGTCTGCACGGTCTCCTTCGTTATATCCGGTTTCGCTGTGTACATGCTGTATTGATTCTTATAGCAGTTAAAGGTTTCCGCAGTTATGAAAACGCTGAATAATAGTGATTTTACATTGTCAGACGTTTAGATTACTGTCTTCATTATTGTCCAAACAGACAAGTAGACAACAAGATCATAACGGCTAATAATTGACAATATAGCGCCAAAATGTGTGATCTAAACTTTTTCCACAATTATAAAGTTTGTCTCGTGGTTTATATGCTCATAATCACCAATTGGTTCGATTATTTTCCATTGTATCGATCCACGCTGTTGTGATCTGGTGTTCAAAAAAGCGTAAATTTATACCCGATAATTCAATAGTACTTGCATTATCACATTTGTGATAGGGTAGATCAGCTCCAATTCCCGGAAATAAAGTACTGTAGTATGTATGCTAGTCAGAGACGTGGAAAAAGGCTTGCATGCCAAAATGGCTAATTGAAGATTTTTTTAAAATGTCCTACGAGCATATCAAAACTTTTGCATTTTAAAAAGTTTTGTGACGAAGCCGTCTTTCCAAGTGTTATTACGTCAAGGAAACGGAATAGCAGCGGCCGTTGAGTATTTCAGTGGGCGTGAGTCTTGAAAATTTTATTAAACATTGCCTAATTTCTCGGTAGGGTATTAGGCCATTCATAAGAGACACCTTATTAGCAAATTATATTCTATTCCGAAATATGCTCGAAAGCGCATTGCTTAATTCACGAAAGTTGGGTAGTCATCAACGGAACGTCTTGATCAGCAGCATCCCATCAGTCACTCGGGCGAGAGTACGTGACCAAATACTGCTTCTAATGGACATTATCGTGGGGCAGCTCGGATTTTCAGCAACCCGCATCGCCAGTGACTTAAATACAAGTATCTCAACTGTTCGACGGGGTAATACTGCAAGTTGCTTGAGTACAGTATTCTTACCAGAGAAATGCCAGTTTTATGAGCCCCGACAAGAATGGGCATGTGAGATATCAATCGGCATGCCAATTGTTACGAGGTAAATGTAAGTGATAACGATTACTGCTTTTGACTTTTAACATAATTAACATCCTGGATCAATTTTAGAAATCAAACGACAGCCTGTTTGTTATCAAACCATATTTCTAAATACAAGTACGTGTATAATAAAACGAGTACTGCCAAAACATAAGCAGAAGTTTCCTTCCTGACCCTCCTCCTGAAGCTTTTGTCCTTTCTGTTGATTGGTCAAAAGTTTATGTTTCGTTTCGCTACTCGCTATACCTCGTTCAATTGTGCGAACTTTTTTAGTCTGGAATTTAGTAATATCTCATTTGTTATCGACGCCAATCACTCATCGACGCATCAAAATCCATATCCAAGCTAAATTTTGTTTTATGTTTTATTAGAACTCGGTTTGGAGACTAAAGAAAAGTAATGAAACTATATGAGAAAATCTCAACTATTGTATATAATATGTGCTAAATGAATATTTTATTATAATTGGCGATTTTATATAATACATTAGAATTCAATGATTCGGCAACGAAAAGTAAGCTGTTCTACTATTTTTTTGGTACTTGTAGTGCTTTCTATACTTCTTATAATGAATGTAAATTTATAAAAATTATAAATAGATATTTTAAGACAATTTTAAATGTTTATGTCATAAATTTTATTTTTTGCAAATGAGTTGTAATTCTCCTACTTAACCTATAATAATATAATTTGTACTAGATTAATAATCTTATTGTTATATTCTTTAGTTCTAATCTGTCTTGTCTTACAATGTCGGTCTTTTTTTTCAACTTTTTTCGATCATTGATAAAAAATAATAGTCAGTTAGTATTGCGAACGAGTAAAACAAAATATGTTAGGAAAAAATTGTTTGGCTTTATAGTAAGACAATTTTTTCTTTAACTCTATAACAATCTCACACCTTTGTTTATAAATACAATAAATGTCTACTAAAAATCTTCGTAAAACTCAAATCTACTTGATAAAATCGTTGCACGGAATAACAGTTTTTACAAAAATATTAAAGTTTCACACACGCCCAAATAACATTGACCACTATTTGAGTTTATTAACAGGAATAATGTCCAAATTCAAACTCAAATTCGTATAACTTATCTGCTTTGCAGCATTTCTGTTATCATCATTAATATCATTATAAAATTGACATTGAGAAAAGTAAGAAGAATATTGAATGAAATTTGGAGAAAGCATAAAAAGATCGTGGAGGGAGGGAAGCAAATCCGAAAAATCGACAAAAGTACTCGGACTTAGCAAGATAGACTGTCGTCTGTTATTTTCTGGACAGCCTTCATTCTTGATAATGCTAGTATAGTCACCTTTGCTCGAATTGCTTGGTTTAGTCTTCTTAGATAAACTCGCTTTACTGTTACGACTTTTCACAATTTTGTCCTTGTCCACATGTCTAAATACAAAGTTTTCACCATTCTTAAATTTCTTCGGATTGTAGACATATTCCGGATACATGATTTTGTGTTTGTGTGAAGCTAATTTCGAGAGAACGTTGAAATACTGTTGGACTTTTTCTGGTTGACTTTTCCAACTTTCGGCTGCCAGCTTGGAAATTTCTTTGAGAGTATTGGACCCGCCAGGACATTGAGAACGTACTTGACTTTCAAAATTACGCCTAAATAATATCCAACCATTTTGAGGTCTGGGAGGCAAGCTCTTCTTGCCGCTGTTTTGGCGTCGCTTGCGTATGGGATTGAGAATACTGTCGCAAGATAAGGTAAGAGTGTAGGGTGGATTGCAAAAAAGTTCCAGTTCGCTTGGTGTGAGATTATTAACAAGACACGTTGCTGTACAAGTAGAATTGGTCGCTGTACATAATTCTGTCAGAGAATAAGGCTGACGCAAATTTGGGCTTTCATTAATTAAATTTGAGTTCATTTTTTATATTCCAGCAAAAGGAAAACCGACAAATTTATATTGCACAAACATTGTCGTCACACAGTGTATAAATAACCTATTAGAACGCGTTCTAATTTCTACCCGTCCTTCTTCAAACATGTTATACAAACAGTTACCGTGAAGCATTGTTCTTATTGTATAGGCATATAAATAGTATAGACGTTTTCTATGTTACTATTAATATCTAACATAGCTCTTAATATATCGACATGCAGACGATTTATGCCCGGAATTACTATTCCGATGATGCAATATAAGCTAAGATTCATTGTTATTTGACCAAAACCATTTACACAAATTCTAAAAAATAATTTCAGGTTTTTGGATGGAGTGCTACGGCGAAAAATGCAATGATAATCTATAGATACGGCAACAACATTATGAATTTAATTATATTATATACTGACAAACACATTAGGTAGCTTTACAGTTAGCATCCCCACAACATGAATTCAAAGCTTGAGCCTGCCGGCCTGCTTGTTTCGAATGTCTGTGCAAATAACATTTATGCCAACCGCGCAGCCAAGTTAAGTCCAAAGAATGACCGTTAAATTGAATTAAAGATTCTACTTCAATCAATTACAACGCATCTCATATAAAGGACAGCATTAACTGATAGGAAAACAACAAAGAAGCAGGAGAAAAAACAAAATTGGAGAATTATTGAATGCAATTGGTAATACAATATTGGTAATAGTTACTGCAAGTGCTAAAATAGACAAAATCACTTTATATTTGATAACAAAGTTTATCCGGACGAAAAATTTTTAAGCATGCATTATGCGCTACATATATTTACACGTGTTAAAGTATTTAATAAAGCTTTTTCTTCTAAAATTATAACAAAATATATTATATGGCAATAATAGTTTGCCGTTCAATTAATTAATAATCTTAATCACATTCAGTGATTCGTATGTGTCTGTTTGATAATATGCTCTCACTTGCCAAAGACTAATCAATGAGTAAAATTATTGTTTATAAAAAGCAAATAGTTTTTTGGTGAGGTTTAGAAAATAACCAGACTGTCTGAAGAACGGTATACAAACCAAATTACATTAATTAAGGATGATAACGATTAAGTCACCTTTACCTGTTTCGGTATATCTCATTTAGCAGTTGTACCTGGTGATTAGAAAAGGGGGACATGTTCAATAATGCAAATTATGACGTTCTTGTCAAAACCCATATTATAATCATCTATACAATACTTGGAATTACTCGAAGACAATTACTCATACGATGTACATGATTATATATAGTTTTACATGATGTCATCTATGCCTTTACGAAGATCTTTGTGCTGCATGACCCTCGATTGTTCGATTACTTTTTTTGCTATCTATCAGTTCGTTTTTCACTGTTCTGCATATGTGGAGCGGTGAACATTGCATCATAAATACATCATTTATGCCTCGAAACGAAAGTTCTGTTGGAACAAAATCACGAGGAAAAGAAGACATTAACACTGCAAATTACAGGATATTTAAAATATCGAATTAGAATTCTATTAGCTGTGGCATATCAGTCATAGATGAATAGTAATTATTACACACGCATGAATTAATCAATAATCATTGTTCCTTATTGAGTTTCAATCGGAAACTTTCTGCCGGAGAATTCGGACCGAGCAAATTTCAGTGATAATTTGAATTGACTTTCCAACATAAATTTTCAACATCTTCCATCACTCAGATAACGTTGAGACAAGCAGGCGTTTCACTCTTTACTTCTTATAGGTTTTATAACTGTAAAAACTCTGAATAATAATGACGATGATGGTGACTGGTGGTTTGCTCTTTTTGACGTTTAGAGGATTTTACAATTTCCAAGTTTATTTTGAAATATATACCGGTAAACGCTTATTATTTCTTTATTCTCGCCCAAGTTCTGGCTATTCTCTGCCCAACAATTAGAGTTGGCTACCAAAATTGTCAAATTTCCAGCATGTTAATCCATTGGTTTGATCCATCTGCCCATTGTAATTGGTGATCTGATGTCCTAGTATCCACTACATCAATTTTTGAGCAAGCCATACACCTAGCAAAGACATAGTTGCTAGTCAGAGACACGGCAAATGCTTGCGTGACAGGCTGCCTTCTCGCTTTTTTCTTAGTGGGCTAACGTAAAAGAACTATTTGAAGTTCCTACGAGCATGTCGAAACTGCATCTCACTACACTGCGTGACGCATATCTAACAAGTATTTGTAAGGAGCGTCTCTCCAAGTGCTGTTGCATCAGTGATTGCGGGAAACAGAATAGCACCGGTGAGTATTTTAGTGGACGTGAAACGTCGCCCAATTTCTTGGTGGGCGTATTAGGCGATTCGTAATTGACACCTTATTAGCAAATTGTATTCCATTCTGATATAGGCTTGAAGTGCATTGCGTAATTTACGAAAGTTGGGTAGCCATCATGGAGCGTTTTCATCAGCAATCATTCGGGCGGGGCATGTGCGTTATCGGGGCAACTCCGATTCTCAGCAATTCACCGTCGTCGCGATATATTATTAATGCAAGTTGAACAATTACTTGATAACTGGATGGATGGTGCTTTGTAGACCTTTGTATGCGCTATGTGTCGCTTGAGTACCATACTCTTACCGATGGAATATCAAGAATGCAAATTTGGGATAGCAATCAGCACAGCTAATTGCTATGTGAGTGATAATGATTACTGTTTGTACAGTTTACCTAACGATAACTAATACCCTGGATCAATCTTAGAAATTGGACGACAACTCGTTTGCTATTAAAACATATGTTTCCTCGCTATGCCTTGTTTGAACTCTTTTAGTCTGGAATTTGTGATAGCAGCAGCGATCACTTGTCGACACCACATCGAATTACCCGAGCTTGTGAGTCAATGGATGACATAACTTTGGCAATGTCACATGTTAGCGAAGTTAAGTTGGAGACTTACTTATGGATGGGCTATGATCGAGATATTTAAAGTGTGTGCGTTGGTCATGAAAGTGGGAGAGTGCTCGACGTGCAGTGAGGCGTATCGAGTGCAAAGACGTAGTCGTCTTCCTTGGCCTTAAGTCACTCGAATGCTTAAAGCAATGCATCAATACACTCTGTCAGTTTGAGCAGAAGATGGATGATGAAATCAGTCTTACAACAGCTACTTTACCATGAAATGTATCCATTTTTATTCAGACGAAAAGAGCATATTAGAAAAAGTTTTAGGTAATTACGAGCGGATGATGATATGCCAAAGAATGCCGTGATATTGAACACATTATTGAATTTTGGATGTTATATTATGAAAGGATATGAATGTGTTGATGGTTATCGCTCGCGTAATACTTAATACTGTACCATCGAATGAACTAAGGTTTTAGTCCTTACAAGAGGGGTCAGAAGTTTTCTTAATTGAGAGCGGGGTGTGAGCTTATTATTAATTGGCCACTTCATGGGTCGTTTACAAGATTTAGATTCAGAAGGTGAGTATGCACAAGCAATTTTTACGTTTAAGAATCTTGGAATCTGAGAGATTTATTTCAAATACCCATCCTTTTTATCCGTTTCCTCACGGAGGCAACCAGACGATATCGGATGCCTGGCGAAGACTCGTTTGGTAAGGAATTATTATGAACAGCAGTCCATGCGTTACTGTCAGAATAGCCGTTGCGCACCTCATAAAGAATATCATCAATATCATTGTAAAGTGCCCGTCCATTCCCTGGCCGCTTATCAGGATCAGCGTCACAACACCGCTCGGCAAGTGCTTTGTATTCCATTGGTGCGGAATTAGGCATCGATGGTCGTAGTCCGCCCATAATATCGCGTATTAAATCTTTGCCGAATTGCCTATCGCTAAAGGGTTGTTCGCCAGTAGCTATCAAATGCATAATGATGCCAAAAGAATACATGTCTGATTTCTGAGTAAATTTGCGAGTATGAAAAACTTCCGGTGCAATAAAGGAAAAAACGCCTCGAATGTTTGAATTTTGTTGATGTAAATTCAATGATCGTGAGTGAGCCAAATCACATATGTATGGTGTATTATCGTACAAAACTATGCTACCGCCATGCAGATTACAATGCACTAATCCCACACCATGAATAGTTCCCAGATTCCGTGCAATATCCCTCAAACATTCTAATTTTCTCATCCACGTTAATTTGTTAGTGTTTTGATCCAAATAAGACAAAAGATTACCATTGTTAGCATAATCCATAACAATCATGTACTCTTTTGTTTCTGGATTTTGTGTGACTCCATAAAGATCGAGGAAATGACGATCCTGTGTGCACTTGACAAGGTTTCTTAACTATTAAATAAAAATAATTACAGCATCAAATTAAATGTCACTGGAATGACACTACCAATTATTATTGTTGCTTACCTCGTAAATAAATAATTCCGTATCAAACCTCGTAAATCGTTTGAGTACAACAGTATTTCGTATTTAACTTCCTTCTTGATACTTCTTATCGTTATATCTGGCAGCATATACTGTTTTGTAACTACCAGATCCAATCTCTTTGAACTTGTGAAAGTCGCTATACTGGATATACTTTAAATGATGGTATCGTTTCATAATTTTGTCCAATATCTGACTGTCATGGTAGAACACTAAATAGTATTCCCGAGTAGACGGCTTCTGAGTAATCCCAATTATCCAAACGTTCTCGGGTGTTAATATCTCTGGGAATTCCTTGGTTACCTATTTCAGTAAACAAATACAATCGTTACAAATAATAATAAACGCGCGCAATACAGACTTATCAATTGGGAAATATTTACCGGATGAGCATCAAATGACTGATCGTTTTGTTTGCCAGTTATCTTTTTGAGCGTTACGCGAGTCAATTCATTTGTTTTCGGTTTTAACCATTCCGCTATATGCGTGCATTTGTGGCGTAACGATGTCATCTCTTGTACGTTAGTCAATAGAGAATATTCGATCCATTGTATGTATGAATATACATCATTCCATGATTCCATAATAAATGAATCCAATGACTTGTTGCCCGTAGTCCAATTAGCAGGTGTTGGTGCTTTACATCTGAAGCAGAATGCATTTATTTCCGGTTTTAACGGCACTGTACACACCAGACATAATTCGAGTCCACATTTTTCTTTTATCAGACAATACTTTTGTAGACATGTATTGTATGTAAATCCAATGGTAATCCAAACATCTGTGGTAAGAAGATCTGGATACTTATGACATAACTAGTGGAAATAATACATAATAATATGTCAACTATTATTTAAACTATTCAACAAACATGATAAAGTAAATAGTTACCTCAAGCTCATCTGTTATCTCAAATGGAATGAATTTAACGCCTGCATAAGTAGGTAGACCAGACAACCATACATTCCATAGGCCATTATTAAAACAATCGAATGGAATCCATTCCGGGTAGACTTGATTTGTCGAGTTTGCTTGCAATTGAAATTTTTTAATAAACTCATCGAGCTGGTCATTGTTGCTAGTCCATCCATCAGACAATTCTTTATGACCACAAATGCACCACACAGGACTACATCGGAGTATTCCACATTGCGGAACAGAAGCCATATCGAGAGTAGCAATGGTAAAAGCGCTTATCAGCAACCATGTAATATTTATCGTCATACCTGGTGAACCCTTCTATGAGTGCGTTGCGATACTCAAGCCACTTGGAATATCTTCTAAAGTTGTCGTTGGTACTATTATATTTGCGTGTTGGCAGTGAGTATATTCTGGCAAACTCGCTCACAAGTGTTGGCGTACATTCTTCGTTACTTCCAAGTAGCAGCAACATTTTCACGTCCTCCGTGCGAATAACGTAGCCGTAGTAGACGTTGTCAATTTGAGTTGGCGTTATGCCGTCGCTTTTCTCGTAAGGAATCCATTCAAGTCCAATTTCCAAGGCTGATTTTTTAACCAGGTTGTTAATTGCTGCATTAATAATAATTCTTGACATGCTTTGAATAAAGTTTTCAAGTACGATCAGAAAGCATGATTCTCAAAACTTATTGTGTTACATCACGACGGTAAATGGGTACTTAGAATTGTAATTGTATTATCGCGTTCTACCAAAGACGTTGATATCTTTTAGTCATTATACTTGGACAATTTACTTAATAAATAAACAGACAAAGAATGAAAATCTGATATTACTATTGCTCTGCTTAATAAACAAAGTAACTTGTTTTCCATTTTGCATCTCTTAAACGCTGTTTCACAATATACCAGACATATATTAGCAAGAGGTTAATCGTTGATGAGGGCATTTACATTACAAAATAAAATGGCAAGTTACCGAATAATCTGCTACTAAGTTTCGACAATCTTCCTTATAGCCGAAAATTCCTTGTAATCGAAGCTTTGTTATAACAAAATATAATTATTTTAAATCAGTTTTCACTATATCAAAATTACGTATTTATTTTTTATAATAACGCAATACAAGGCAAGTTACAGAATGTTTTAAATATCATGAATAGTAGTCTTTACTTTTTAATAGAGAAAATGACTTATATCATAGATGTCATTGAAGCTCGAAGTACTCCTCCAATTGAACTGTATGGTTTCGGCGATAAAACGCAAGGTAATTTTTTTTGCCGAAACTTCTCAAGACATTCAATAGCCTCGTTGTCGGATACTTCGAAATTTTGTCGACATCTTCCGCGAAAACGCAGCTGTGATATGTCAGTTTGGAATTTATGTCAGATTGGAGTGTTGAAACATTGTTTGTCTCTTATCGGCGCTGGTTAAACTGGTCCCGGGTTTTATCAACCGCCTCACGATTACACCAAATTTTCATTATTGAAAACTTTTTGTGGTTAAACAAGTTTCTGAAAATTGACTGTATAAGCGAATACTTTGTACATGTATTTCAATCATGTCACTATAGGAATATTGGACTTGTATCACTGTGTAACAATGGTACAACAACGATAAAAATAGTTATATTCTACACTACACTTTCAAGTAGAAATCATAATTTTTATTCTAAATTTGTCCTGGCTATATAAGTCGGTCTTTTATCTGTATATCAATAAACTTATTGTAGGTAAGTTGTTATTACGAATAGAAAGAAAAATACATGTTAGAGAAAATACTTAATTTTCTTTCCGTAACTTTAACTATTTCCATATTTGCTTATGACATATAATTTTCTGTACACACACTCTGCAGTATACTAAAAAACGTATGACAGCGTAATTATCTTTAATACAAACCGACTTGATAATGTCTAGGGGCGATTACTTTAGTCAAGATAAAGCCAAATAAGTTATCAAGATTAATATCGGTCGTAAATACTGTCGTTCCTCTAATGCTCGCCACAATCAGTTTTCTTTCTTTACTGCATTCGAATATGATATTGTTGTTGTATAAGAGAACAGTTACAGAAAATATTAGGCGTAGAACTGAAATTTTTCCAACATTTTCTTTACACGCGTACATAATGTCCTGCTTATTTGATTTAATTAACCGGAGTAATATCCAAACTCAAAGTTTGTATAATTTATT
>CAJVPJ010001036.1:0-12998 GCA_910592205.1 Paraglomus occultum | reverse complement strand
GCTGAGGTGAGCCACACTCCTACGACGGCGCAGCTAGATCTCAAACCGAGACAGTAGTTATCCGCTCTCCCGTGACTATTGCCTCGACATGGAGCCGCCATTTATTCTCCTCATTTGATAAACTTTTGGGATATGTTTTTGAAGTATTTCCACGTAGAGCGCGGCGTTTATATTTAGAAGATAAATAAATTGGTTTTACCGCCTATATAAAATCCACCCCATGTGAGAATTTTTGTTCGATCTTTTGGAAGAGGCGGACTGGTCTTTCGCCTTTATGCCAGCGTTTATGGTGTTACGGAAGAGTGAAAGGCTGTCTCATCCGTAAATAATGTTTTCTTCCAGTTATCGTTAAGGTGCTTTTTGGCACATTCAAAGCGCCTTTTTTTATGGTGCACTAAAATATGCCAGCGATATAAAGGAAATTCGATCTTGACTTGATCTCAGAGGCGAACACTAATTCGAACACAGGATTGAACACACCGATGCTAAGTCTATTCTACGCTGCTTTTATATCTTTCGGACTGACCAATTAATTTATTTTTAGCATCGGATCTAATCTATGAGCTAATTAATAATTATTTTCTAAATTTATCACTACTCTCTCTTTACTGTCGTACTGTGCTGCCATCCAGCGCTTCTGTCCGGCGCTTCCGGTGCAACCGCTTCCGGTACAACCGTTACAATTCCCATCGCTGATCCTTGAGATTCTGGCACTAGCGGTTTTCACAGAAATTAGGAGGAATACGTCACCCTATACGCTTGTGTCATCACATCCAACAAGATAACGATCCACCAGCTGTCTAGACAATCAAAATGTTCCTAAAGTTATTAAGTTGTTGACTGAATAAAGTAGAAAAAAGAATGCCTCAAAACCGTGGTAAGTTAGAACGTTTTATGGTTGAGGAATGGAATGCCATTTAGTAAAATCAATGCAAAAAAAGATGTAAAATAATTATGGAAAAAACGGTAAACGCATCTTGTTTTAATTCATAGCAATAAAAACTACATTTTTTTAGCTTTAAACGAGGTATCTTGTGACGTAGTAATAAATATTATTTTGCAAAACTTTTTGTGACACACTGTATATATTGTAGCCATATATATTTATGCATTTTTATATTTATATTAATATGTAATTTTTATTTATTTATTTATTTATTTATTGTGAAATATATATCTTTGTCGTAAGGCATCTCATTCATTTTTACTTTCTTTTATTACCTCTTCCGGAAACAGTCAGCGCATTCTAGAACCTCTCAGCAAACTCGGCAACTGTCTGTCCCTGTGAGAAATCAAACATTTCACGCTGTTGACAGAGTAGGCCATGTTGTGTGACCAACTTGCTTCTGCTTGGCTAGTGACAAGACGGAGCTTGGGAGATGAGGGACTCTTTCCTCAATATTTTTGGTAATGTTTCATCAACTTAATCCCGTTCAATTGTTTTTTGTTTGTTTGTTTTTTTTTTTGGCGTTTTTCTGTCAACATATATTTATTACTTATTTAAACAGAAAAAAAAAAGTTTTCCAAACATGAGGGTTTTAAAATCACTATTGTCAAGAAATATTTAGTGTTTTGCATTCATTTTTATAAGGGCAAAAGAGTTGGTTTTTTTGAGAAGCCTGTCATTGGCCCGAATGAATTAAAGTCTATTAACTATACACGTTCCCTATTCCTGCTTATGTATATATCAATTACGTCTGTATATCAAATGGCAAAATACATTGAGAAATTTTTGAAAACTAATTTTCAACATACGGAAGAATAGTAACTTACAACTGCTATCAGGAAACCTTTCTTTAATGTTGGATTCAAAAAAGTTGATAATACTGTTTTCGGTTCGTCCTTAATCTCTCGCAAAAAGGCATAACAATTAACGTCCCGTTGTGAGATCCAATAAGATACAACGTTCAACACGCTAATTTTTTCTTTAAAATGGAAAATAATTTTGCCCGTAGAAATTCCTTATGACAACGATAATACCTCGAACATTGATAAGAGTAAAAGGCTAGTTGCTAGTCATATGGCAGTTTGAATGTCATTGAAATCAAATGGAGTTTCGAAGAATAATGAGATTGTGGGTACGTATTTAAACAGCTGAAAAGACTTGATTATTTGTTACTACTACGTGTAGTGTTGGCACTTATTTCAGCTTGTCGCTTATCTGGTTTGTCTGTCTGCCTGGGATGCGAGTTTTGGTCTTGCATATACGACAGAAGTAAGATACATAATTTTGCGGAGCGAGCATTATCGGTATCATAATTCAAAGTTTCGTACTGGATTCTGTGTGCTGTGTCAGATGGCTTTGTCGTGTTGATTGAAACGCATTCTTTTAAGACGTCGGGTGGTTGCTCGTCTCAACAGATCCATTACAGTCGATGTGGTTAAATCAAATTGTGTCTTAACTTTACGGCGTTTATTGCGCCGTCGTCTATCTTTCTCAATGTTAACCTGAAACTTAAGACCAGGTACAAAGACTGTTCCACAATTATTTACAATAATTTCTCTTGATTGCTCCAACGAGTTTTAGGTTCTTTTCGACAGCTATCTGATTAAACCGAAATAAATAGAACGACGACAATGAAGGTACTGTCGACAAAACAGTATGAGAAACTGACCATAGAAACTGTAAGGTGAGCTGACGTTTATACTGTGGTGAGTCAAGCGGGTGAGCATATAATGTTGTTCATATTTTTTTTTCACCAACGTGATAACACATAAAGTTTTGGATGTCGAGTTGTTGAATTAAGAGAATAAAAGCCAATAGAGGCGGAGTAGGATGGGGGAATGTATCTATCTGACGCGTTTATTTATAACCATTGCGGCTGTATTGCCGTATAATTATATACTGTATATAAACATAATCTGTCAGCGAATAGATATATCACACAATGGTTGTCGTCATACTATCAAATCGGTGCGTAACATAGAAGTATTATTATTATATATTTTTTCGTTATTATATATAAATCCTTCATTAAATTTTATGTTTATTTTAATCAAACCCAATAAATTATTTTAAATTGTTCGGGTAAAACTGGAACAATAAAAATTACGGGAATTTAAAACTTTACATGTGGCTTTATCCTTGTTCTAAAAATAAAACATTTTGCATAAAATTATTATAAAGATTGATTTAATTAATGATTGTTGTGTTTGAGGCGGAACCTGCCAGTACAGACGGAATCTCGGCCATTCGGTCCAGATCTCCAACTGAAGTAAAATAAGTTTAACCTGTAAAAAAAAATTTTTACTGAGTATATTCCAGAAAAACCAAGAATTCTATGCTGAGATGGTGGAGTGGTACACAGCTGGGAAAAGAAATATTTCCGACTGACACCTGATGACTATAAGATATACGAATCCTGTCCAACGTTTTGCTTACCGATTAAACGTAGTATAAAATGTTGCGATTTCATAAGCTTTCTGTCGTCTTATATTGCGGAAGATTTTTTTATGCGCGTTTTTCCTTGCAGTGTTCAATCGAAGGTAGGTATGGTGCACAAATTAAAATAAACGAAAGAGTGTTGCGATACTCGAGTATAGCAATAGCGTCATTAATATTTTAACGCGGGTCAATTTATCCGACAACTAATAGTGAATGTGTTCGTACAGTACATTGTGTAAGGGTAAGCGCGAATTGTGTTCACCTTGAACTAGTTATTGATGGGGGAAAAAACACTCTAGTTTTATTTTCTATCACTTTTTGCCTTGTCCAAGCTCAAGTTTTGTCGCAAAAAGTTCTCTTTTCCACTTTTTTTTTCTGACTGTATTCCAGTTTCGTCTTGTTATATCCAGTATTAAGCAAATGTAAAAGCATTCCCGTTCAAAGACACGCATCGTTGACGATAATTTGTTATTTTAGAAGCATGGCATAGTTAACATTCTCTCACGCACTTCATATTTATATGTTTATGGCATAGCGAACATTGTAAACTCGCTCTATGTTTAAACTATAATGACACTAGAGACTCATACCCATATGGTTTGTCCAAATTTGACAAAGAAGACCTTTTGTTTCCCCCATTCTGCACAGTCTTTTCGATGATTTCTGATCCTAACTTGTGAGGCTCGTCATCAATCGACTGTAAATGGTAATGGTACTAGTGGTACCTTTTAGAATTACTTTGAACAGCTTCTAAAGCAGATATCATGTAACACAAAATATAATAATAAAGAATGCACGTTATTGAAAAATCTTTTACTTCAGAACGATGTCGTCAAATTTAAGGGCGAATACAGTAATTAACAATTTGATTAATTTTAGTCAATTCTCATCATGTAAACTTGCATGGATTTCTTATTCAGAAATCAGTGGCGTAGAATTAAGCCATATTGATACCACTTATTACTATTACGCTCTATGGCGTAGAAATAATATTTTGTTGACATTACTTGGGAATGATGAAACACATGTGAGAGAGATGTCCAGGATATACTCGCTTCCAACACACAAGTACGCTAATGACGATAATCAGTTTAGAAGATACAAACGCTGGCTTATTCATCGGAACGAAGAATGAAGGCAACTACTACATGGTCGCTAAGAGACAATTTTACCACTGCTATTTTCTATATGGATTCTGCTCCGAATGCGATGTACTTCGATGCAGTCCTGTGTGGTGCATTTGCGGCCATACACAATTATCCGATGGGTGGACGAGCAACAATTACCAACTCGATGATTTTATTAAGAAATCTCAACTACAAACAAACTCACCAGATGACGCCTATTTGGAATGGATTCCATTTGATTGTATTAATGTTGTTGATATATGCAGCATATACTTGAATGGTCTACCTACTTCTACTCATGTACCTGTTAAATTGATTTCACTCGAGATAACAGACGAGACACATGATTTATATTATGCCGAGGTAAATATTTACTTATACGTCATGTTTATTGAATAGTTTAAATAATCATTGACTTATTATTATGTGTCATTAGTTATGCGATAAGCATCCTGATATTCTTAACACGGATGTTTGGGTTACCATCGGATTTACGTATGATGCAAGTAAACGAAAGTATTGTCCAATAAAACGTGAGAGTGGATTATGTCTGGCGTGTACAGAGCAATTAGAACCCAAGATAAATGTGTTCTTCTTCAAATGTAAAGCACCAACATCTTTTGATTGGATGACTGGCAACAAGTTATTGGATTCATTTATTATAGAGTCGTGGAGTAATACAAAGAACGTTTATGATGCGTATATACAATGGATTGAATATCTCCGACTGATAGATGTACGAGCAATGGAATCATTACGCCATGGATGCACATTTGTAGCAAAGTGGTTAGATCCGGCAATAAATAAATGGACATTAGTGACACTCAAGCAGATAAGTGATACTCAGTCGCTTGACTTTTATCAGGTAAATAATTTTACGTGTAAACAATGCAAATAAGTGGCCTCATGATTAAATCGACAGCCTTTATTTGCTCAACATCAAATAGCTGACTGAAGAATATCCGGAAATAGTAACGCCTGATAATGTTTGGATTATCGATATAATAATAACTCAAATAATATCCACTCAACAATACTATTTGGTGTTCTACCGCGACGTAGGCAAAGTAGACAAATTTATTCGAACTGAAGTAATGTATATACCGTGCGCCACTTTTACTGGAATTAAGGAAATTGGGTCTGGTGGTTATGGAACAGTCTATTCTGCCAAGTATGATGATAAGTATTTAGGCGCACCAGAAACTGTTGTATTCAAACGCTTTAAGGGTTACGATGAAACACCAAAATTATTTATTAATGAGTAAGCAATGATAGGTTGTATTAATTAAGGTGATATTTTAATCTGACTCTGTATCCATATATTTATTCAATAGTTCAGAAATCATGCCAAGTGCATAAACAATCGTTATTGTCCTTAAAATTCATGGAGTCACACAAGACCCAGAAACAAAAGAGTACATGATTGTTATGCAATATGCTAACAATGGTAGTCTTTTGTCTTGTTTGAATCAAAATATTAACAATTTGACGTGGAGGAATAAATTGCGGTATTTGTATTATATTGCAGATTATCTGCATAAAATCCATAGTGAAGGATTAGTGCATTGCGATCTTCATGGCGGAAACATTGTTATGCATAATGAGAATCTGTCCGCGATAGGTTTACAACTGAGTATGCCATTCATATGCGATCTTAGTCTCTCACGATCAGTGTATTCGCGGAAGTCGAATTCAGAAAACCTTCGAGGCGTTTTACCTTTTATTGCACCGAAAGTCTTTCATACCTGCAAGTTTACTCAGAAATCAGATGTGTATTCTTTTGGCATTATTATGTATTTGATGGCTACCGGTGAACCACCGTTTAGAGATAGGCAATTCGATAAATATTTAGTATGCGATATTTTGGGTGGACTGCGACCGCTGATGCCTAGTTTAGCACCAATAGGGTACAAAAAACTAGCTGAGATGTGTTGTAATGCTGATACTGATAAGCGTCCAGATACGGACAAACTCCGCCGGTTGATTCATGACGTGCGATATGATGATGACGCGTGGCATACCATCTATTATAATGATGTAAAACCGTTATTATGTCTCGAGAAGGAGAATAAATACTCTATAAGTTGTTACCTACAGGAGACTTTCCTATACCAAGAAACAGTTACATTCGGGATTCAGCTGCAGGTATGATGACAATTAGGTGTTGATTAACCTAAACAAATATTAACAGAGTTTTTATCTTGTGATCTAGTGACTCAGAATTTTGAATAACGTGTGACCATCTCTATATCAGATATTATTATTAAAACAGTGTTTATTTTATTTAATAATTTTTTTCTAAATTTATGCAATATATTAATAAGGGGTAATTTTATTATTATGGGGTTTGGACGTATTAGTATAGCAAAAGTGTTATTATATGATGAGCAGAGAATAACTTTATTATTAACACTTACGTTAAACGATAAAATGTATTTATGCATCGTTATCTCCATTACGGAAACATAGTTTTGCATGAGATAATTTATCAAGGTGTTTAACTCAACTGCATCGCATCGGAAATATTACTCAGAAATCGGACACATATTTTACGTGTCCACCACTGAATTACCTTTACATAAAAACTTACTCGATTGCTGATCTTAATAAACGCCCAAATGTATCAATATTAGTATACATAATCTTATTCCCAAGGTGTACAATTTATTATAGTAAAACCCTTAAGACAAGTACATATTTTTACGTTAGGAGATTTGCCTCAATCAAGAAATAGTCACTAGTTACCGCCCATATACACATGCAGTTTGCCAAGTTTATAAATAAAGATTGGACAAAAAGTTTGGTGGAAAAATTTGATGCAGTGGCTAATATTAGTATAAAGACAATAACTGGTTTCATGTTGATTTTGTGAAAGTCAACTTTTATGATTGAATAAAACTTGTGTTTTCACAGTTTATTGATAATTTGTACGAGTTTTCATCCAAAGTTTATTCCTCTTCCGATTAGTCAATATGTGAATCGTGTTTGGTAAATAAGATAAAAATTAATTACCGTAAACTCTCATGAATAAGAGCCCACCATGAATAAGGGCCCCCCTATATAAAAGTGGTGATCATGTGATAAGATCTGTAATGGTTTGAAAACGGTTAACCCCCCTACCCCCCTCATCACCCACTTTATTATCAACCAATAACGCCATATATGATATATGCAGCTCATGATTATGTAATAAACGAAAATAACGCGGGCAACTGTTACGTGACGATGGGTGGCTTAAAAACAATGCAAAATGATCTACAACCAACCCATCCATGAATAAGAGCCCCCTTATATGATGAAGGGGGGCCCTTATTCATGAGAGTTTACGGTAATTTATTTTGTGAATTATTCGTGTCTAACCGCGAGGCGACCATTATTGATATTAGAAATGGGTGGCCACTTTTTTTTTCGAAAACACATCAAATTGTACGTAGTACGTACGTACAATTGAGGTTTTCAAATAAAAGTTTTGACTATTGCGTTATTCGTAAATATTAATGCGCCAGTATGTGTAGTCATGATACAGTACAGCGCAGCATTTGTAAGTTTAGACACGTTTATTGTACTTTGGCAGTGTGTGCGCAATAAAAGTAATCGTTAGGTTTTTTTGAAAATTTTTTATTCGATAACGACATTGAGTGTGATCACTAAATTTGAAAGCACAACATAAAATTTACTGCTTCAGTTTGAACGCCCCTATTAAAAGAGTCTCACAATGCTATATTGTTTGTGAACGAAGTAACGTAAGTTATTGATAAGCGTACTGTAATTATAAATAGCTTAATATTAACTGAATATAAATTAAGACATAAACTTGGATATTTCTTGCTCCGCTCGTATATTATGCCCACTTGCAAAAAATAATCCGCGCCCATACTTGATCGTCAATGAAGTCTCGTTCAAAATGCATCTGCCCGGGATCGAACCGGGGACCTTGTGCGTGTGAAGCACACGTGATAACCACTACACCACAGATGCTGACAACGCAAAGTAAATGTCCTTTTTTCATCTAAAAGCTTTAGTGAGGAAAACCGAGCAATAATTTCGCATTAAACACTTAATTCGAATACAAACTCAGACATATTACTTATCAACAGGTGAAAGACGTTCGCCTCTACACTGACAATATAACCAAGAAATATATTTCTTTTATTAACAATCACAAATGTAACTTTTTTGACTACTGTACATCCATAACAACGACATAGCTTTAATTCCAAGACACTTCTTCATTCTCATCATCTTTCCCCCCCCGCTTCTCCTCTCTGTGCAAACCATCTGCTAGCTGCATTATCAGTTTTTTCAACCAGCAACAACATGGCTTTAACAAAGTCAACAAGTTTCGCTAGATGAGGGTCTGGTCCTAATATACTTTCAACAGTCCAATTAGGAAGCTGACCAGGGCACTTGTAGACATTTTCTTTAAAACTGCCGTCATTTTCGGCATTCGTAATCTGCAACAAATGAACAGACAAGTCAATGAATATATTCCGTGTAACCGTTGTATTTTACATTGAAAACGTTGGACTATAAAACAAACGCATTTCGAGTGATGACTAACCTCGAGGGTGTAATGCACTTTGCCTTCACCAGTTCTACACAATCTTTTATTCGTGAGCTGATCGTCAATAG
This sequence comes from Paraglomus occultum, assembly GCA_910592205.1. Classification (NCBI taxonomy): domain Eukaryota; kingdom Fungi; phylum Glomeromycota; class Glomeromycetes; order Paraglomerales; family Paraglomeraceae; genus Paraglomus; species Paraglomus occultum. Next base: position 3,854 of record CAJVPJ010001036.1, on the reverse strand, counting down.
GTATTTTTTCTATTCGAGAAAACTCGGCCTTAAAAGGCTTGTGCAGCTTAAATATTTGCGTTGTTCGTCTGTGAATCGATTTGACATAAAGCTTGTCCGGAACGTCTTCGAATGAAATTCGAGTTTTGTTTGGTGTTACAGACACCTTTTTCATAAATGTGTTGAATGGTTGGATATTAGTGCGAATGTGCCGACGTCTAGTTACGCTGAACTGAAAATCGAATTTGCTGTGTATGTGTGAGAGAGATTATAGATAATAAACAGTTGTTAAAAAGCTGTGCTAAAAGGGGGGGGGACTCGCAAGTTTTGGATATATTATAATTACCGATCGAGAACATTCCAGTTGACGTCCGCTATATGTTCCCATGGGCATACTACTTTATCAAGCAGTACATTTACTGCGTCCACCAACAAAACTACGTTCTCGAAATCGTCTTGTACAGCATTACGAGCTTTCGCGTAAATTTCAAAATATTCCACACGCAACACTGATTCTTCGCCGCATACTTCACCGAGGTATTCGACCAATTTATGGTCATCGTCATACGCTGCACTATTAGAATACATGGATTAGGCTTTGTGACATTACTTTGGTTTAAGCAGGTGCTAGAACACGTAAGCATTAGGTATCATTCCTTTTCGCCCACTTACACGTCATGAAACATATGTGTCATCCCCATCTGATTCTCCAAGTCGCTCAATTCAACGTAATCCCAGTATCCATCTTCTACGTGCCGAGGAACTTTCTGAAATACAGTTTTTCCCAGACTAAAGTTGTGCAATTGAAGAGTGAGTAATTATAATTACTGATGTAAAAATCGTTGGCAACGTTCGACAATACATGGACATATAGTTACCTTCCGAAAAAACGAATTTCCCCTTTCAAGGGGCGAACATAGTCTAGCCTGTAGTGATAACGAAAATTTAATTATAATTCCGTTTATAATTACAATATTGTCATCAAGTGACACTTACGCCTCGCAAAATACGTTTTTCATCTGATTAAAGTTATATTCTTTGAGTCTAATCATTCAAAACAAAAAAAGAAAGTAATTGTGTATTAGGTTAATTGGCCTTCGTTACATAAAACCACACAAATTAAATCAAATATATATGTACATTCGGCCAGGGTTAAGATCATCCCTGGAACCTCCACTGGTAGTCTTTTCGTAGACTATATCCCTTAAAGTCTTCCTCATGGAGGTGCTGGAGGCATCAGTCAACCTCTCGTCCAGTGGATCAGCTGGAATCCTGGTCTCGTAATTATTACGCGGCAAAAAGCTGTCGTCAAAGCTGTCGTCATCGGGCAGCCGTCTGGAACTACGGGGTACAACGCCATATTCATCTTCAGGCATGCCACGAGCCCTCATTTGTCTCATAGAAGCTAATTGCTGTTTCTTGGCCTCTTTCCGAGCCATCCTTTGCTCGGTCGTCGGACGAACCCAGGTATTGTATTCACCATCGTGACGAAAGGGTGATTTGGGAGATGCCGGTGATTTAGGAGATGCCGGTGATTTAGGAGGTGCCGACGATTGAGGAAGTGAGAAAGGACGGACAGACGATTTAGAAGGAACCGGTGGTCTCGAAGAGGAAGCTTTACCGCTCCACGGTCTTGACGGTTTTCTTAAACTTTGTGTTAAAACGTACTGTCCAGTGGACGGATGTCTGACAGCTGCTACTAAGAGGAAGGGATCTCTTCCTACGTGCCTGATCACTTCTCTGAAATATTCGTGATTTCTAAGTGGAACGAAAGTAACCGTGAACCGAACGCTAGCATCAGGATAATGTACGAGCGACTTCTCAAGATGTTTAAGACGAGGGCGAAGCTAGATAATTTTAAAATGCCATATTATGTTACAATCTATGTATTATTGCTACATATGTAATAATAGCAAAATTAATATTACCTCAAGCATTTCCAGCACTCTAAGTCTTTCCATGGCTGTTTCGATTGCGCATCTCTTGCCGCTAGTCATTTCAATCATCTGAAAAAATTAATATTAAATGACTTGGGTTAATCAAATTGATGAGCAAGTGTTGACAAATTAATGCATACACAAAGCCGAACTTGCAAAGGCTAGCCAATCTATTGTTATCCATCCACGTATCTCAACTACAACACCGATAATATCACCCTTACCCGTCTATCTAAATTTAAATCGCCAGTGATCTTCAAATGCGAGCATATTTCTTCCCAGTTATCATTCGCCCCGTAAAACTCTCTCTTGGGCATGCCAAGAACGGCTTCAATGTTCACAATGCGATCATCAAATCGGAAATTATCATATGAATCCTCTTCTTCTATCTCCCATGGCACCTCCCCTTCGACACTGTTTGTGTTAGCAAAGTATGAAACTTCATCCGCGTGAAGCTGTGGTGGTTGCAGTCGTGTGACTGGCGTGTCTTCCACTCGCGAAGGTCTTTTCGTTCTCTCTGGTATTATATAACTTATCGATGCTTCTTTTGACTGTCGGAGGTGTTTTGAAAGGGAAAATTAACAGACAATGATATAAGTAATGGGAAACAAACATTTGCATATATCAGTCTCTTTCATACCTTTGATACCAACAATCTTAACAATTCATCTCGTCTAAATATATGCGACAAATCAAGTGTTAGTGAAAATTGATATTATGAATCGTACAATGTGAGTATATTTAAACCTACGCTTTTTCCGTGCTTTCTTGTTCATAGCCTTTCACTTCAAAATACTAGAAATCAAAAAACGTAGAAAGAAATTGTTAAATACAGTCTATTATTGACACAAGTCAAATTTCAAACCGACCTGCTTTCGACTAATGAAAACGATTTCAACGTGAAATTCTTGTTCCAACGCTCTGTTAACGCGAAACGTAATAAGCAAAAAGTCACGATATTTACGCGTCCCGTTCGCGCGCGTCTATCAAATATCTCACCGAAAATTCGTCCTGAGTTTTTCTATTAGTTCGTCACTCCATACCCAGACGGTGTGTATGATTAGCGTAATGCCGGGTCTGTCTGTTCGTTGGTGGTCGAACGAGTCTCAGTAATGTTATCGAATCATCAACACTTGAATAATCAAACAAACGTGATAGAGTCCAACACATGCCTACTTCGGTGTTCATTGTGAGTGCTTGTTAGTTTGTTCGTTGTCTCAAAGCAGGATAAGTGAAATCTGTCGCTCACACCCCTTTTTTTTTTTCGCTGGCCGATTATAAAGGTGGTGGCGATGACATAAATCATATGATCAAATTATTATATAGACCAATAATATTGCGACAGATATGCGATAGCAGCGATAAGGTTTGTAAAGGTGACTAGTATAGTGTTTGTACTATCATCATGTGCTACAGAAGTGTCGATGTGGGTAAAGCTAATCGATTAAATATCATATAATATCGATAAACAATTTACTAAGTATTGGCAAGAACGAAAACTTAGTTGCTGTTCGCAAACATTATCGCTATACTAGATTTAATAAAACGAAGATAATGCTGCTATCGCTAAAATATGTGCACCAGAATGTGTGAGCGATGCTCGCTAGAATATACTCACTTTCAAACACACAAGTACAATAATAATGTTCGTCATTTCCCAGATGGCTTGTCTGCCGCAACAAATCATAACAGGGTTTAATGACAAGTATTATACGGTTGCTAATATGACTTTATGATCTCTGTGGATTCTGCGAATACTCCGATGTAGTCTCGTGTGGTATTATTACGTACTTGATTGCTACTGGCGAACTGCCTTTTAGGGATAGAGATTCACCAGGGACTTGGCATGTGATATGAATTGATTACGATCATCGATGTCAGATTCTGCACCAGATCGATGTTGTGACGGACGCTAATCCCGATATGTGCCCAGATGCA
>CAJVPJ010001035.1:0-13001 GCA_910592205.1 Paraglomus occultum | reverse complement strand
TGACTCTTTAACATTTGTTAAAATATTTACAATGTTTAAAAAGAAAGAATTATTTTCACATAATTGAATGTCATACTAATACTGGATAATACTGATACACAGTGAACCTGGATATAACGAAGTAATCTGTTCCAACCTTTTTTTTCGTTATTATTATATCCAGGTTTTCATTATATCCAGGTTTCCTCTTTATAAGGAAGTCCTATTCAATTTCATTACAGTTTCATTTAAAGCATATAGTAAATTATTTATTGAAGATGCTCGTTCAGACAAAAAATTTCCATATCCAATATAAAAAAAAACTATGCATTGAATGTCAAATATTCCTCGAGTGTGGTTTGTTGCACCAATTCCACACTGGTTTGAGAGATTTTTTTTCTTAAATTCTTAAGCACTATTTTTGTAGTTGGTGTAGTTGGTTTATTGATTGGAGGTTTGATTGTGTTTATTGCAAAAAAAAAAAAAAACAAACCTCATAGAGTGCTATTTTCTAAATTACTCACTAGGGAATTGTTTTTTGTGTTTATAACGGAATAGTAATCCTACATTCAATAGCATTATCAAACCACAATGCCAAAGCGTATCGTTTTCGACATCGAGCCATCTATCGGATTTTAATAGAATTTCAGTGACAGAGGACCGTCCTATTTTGAATTCATTAACCAGCTGTTGTGTTAAATTGGTGTCGCGGGCTCGCTGGCAGAGTCGTTTGTTTGTTTTTTTTGAACCCCGGTAAGACTTTTTCTTTTAGATTTATTTTTGTCAGTCTTGCTTCTTTTCGAACATGGAGACGCCTAAAAGTCAAGCATTATAATGATAGGTTTCTGTTTACCTTTTCTGTTTTGTTAATGTCATTAAGAATTAATTCTTATGCTTAAGCAGACGAATGAGATAAAGTATTGTATTAAAAACTTAAAATTAATAAATAAAAAAGGTGTGTTAGTGTGTCACTAAAATTTGCATACAACGACTGTCGTTATATTAAATATCGGTATATTAATATCCTGATACTTTATGTCCAAAAGCCTTTCCCAAAAAATGTCGTTATACTATATACGCTTTGATGATTTTGGCGTTTACAATATGTGCAACGAACTCGAAATTCTGAAGACTGATCAAGGTATACTATTTATCATGCTAATGTAAAACCCTATCACGTCTCGAAAAGGAGACCAAATATTCTAGCAAACCCTTACTCACTAAAAACTTACCTAAACCAAGAAACAGATGGGATTATTAAAAGTTGATAATTATTGTCTTGGTATGAATAACTTTTCTATATCATTCTTATTTCATATCATGTATCCATATTGTTTAATAAATATATAAATACAACATTTGAATACATTTAACATTAAACGCAAAGAAAATGCCACAAACAAAAAGAAACGGAAACAGACAAGCCAAAATCTCTTGTAATTATAAGTATGATATTCTCAAACTCCTTCGAGATAACAAACGTTTAACACAAAAACTCAAAAGTTCAACAATTAATAATATTAAATGAACAATCGGACGATGTAAAACAATATGTGCAACTTTGTGAACAATATAAAAAGTTAATCGATGAATATGGTTTAGATTTATCTCCTCTCCTAATGATTACATCATTGAACAGATCTGAAAAGGAAGATCAGTATGAAACATTATGAATGAATATGATTCACTGATGAACAACATTCTTTACTGAAAATTGAAAATGAAGAATTAATTACAAACTATAGAAATTTACAAGTGTATTTCAATATACTCAAAAATAATCAGAAAGAAATCAATGTTTAAATTGTTCAGTGATACAAATTTGGTTATAAATAAGATACAACTTTCAAGATACAACAAATACAAAGCAATACAATCAAAGCAGTGGAATCCCATTGTCGAGTCAAAAGTCATGGTTAAGGATTAGCTACTTGTCGATAGTGTGTGTGGCTCACCTCTCGGTAGCAAACCTTATTACGTAACAGTTAGTGACCTTTTGTTAGGCTTTACTCGAGCTTACTCTAAACTAACAAGCGTAGAGACCCTAATCCTCGATGTTAATTATTCTCGAGTCCAAATACACGATTCTCTACCACTGGATTAGGTCGTAGTCTATCGGTTGGGGTTTGACTAAAAACTAACGCGTTAGTCAGAAATAATTAACACTCGTGTTCGCCACTCAGTTAACCGTTAGACAAGTACAATGGACATGATCACAACGTTATCAATCACAATCATTGGCTGACATCCCGTGCCGGACAGAGAAATTCATGTGATCGAAATTTTTTCATAGTGCATAGACAATAATAGTCCTTCATCATCATCATGTTTGGGGGGGGTGGAGGTATTCGATATTTTGATAATCATAAGAATTGCCGCATTTGTCATAAATCAGGCGCCTATTTACCATGATCTGCATAACCATAAAAATCTACTGAACATTACATTTACATACCTTATCCAGAAATTAGTGAACAGTATAGTGAATGATCGACCATGGCATAAAAATGTGGCTGTGCAGCGCAAATAATAATAATACGAAATATTAATACTTATTAAATGTATTGACAGTATCCTTTACTCTATTTTGCGGGTGAACTTCTACATCTCGACTACGTTATGTGAGACGAGTGATATGTGTGGGTGCTTGGAAATCGTTTATGAACAATAGATTATTTGATGACGGTACTCTTTACTAGCATAGAGGCAAGTTTATTCATAATATCATCATTTGCACAAAGATGCTTGTAATAGGATGGAATGGCGCGGGAGAGAATTGTCTCACCTACCTTTTTTTGCCTGCTACTTAAAGTTTAAGAAATTTACGGGAAACTGACAGGAGATGAGATTCTGAGACTTTCAGCAGCGATAATGTGTTGCGTGATCAACACATCACTTGCAGTATGAGCACAAAAAATATCGAAGCACTTCGGCATATTATGAACTGTGCTATGAACCACCGTGGATTATATTGTCAACGAAATTATTCGTACAGAACGAATTGACACAACAGTCATGGTAACATATATTAAACATCTAACAAGAGGTTGCACAGTTAAATGTCGCATTGTTATAGAACAGAATATAATAATAATTGTATAGTAATAGATTATTGTTGTACATCTTAATATTTTGAATGATATTACGTCGCGTCGTAGATGCAGGTCCAATCTACGTGTTCCTAAAAAAACGTTTGCTTGTAAGAGACGAACCCACTATCCTTGTTTAAACCCATTAACAGATCTTGTATTAATAAAACACCATCAGAAAGCATCAGAAATAACAGTTTTCTTTGGCGGCAATAGTTTCCGAGACTTTTACGAGTGGAAACACAGGCAACGAACGAGTGCTGAAAATCTTGGAATCGAATTCCCGCGGACGATCACCTCGTGCTCCATTCAAAAATTTTTTTTTCGAATTCATCCCCTTCGATAGACCATACAACACCATATGTATCCATGTTTATTAAACGCTCGCGAAAGAGTATTCACTAAACGCTCGCGAAAGAGTATTCTTGATTTAATGTTCGTAAGTCGCCCTTCGACAGTCTCGAACAGCAAATTCATAACACATACCTGATAAATCTTTTGCTGAAATCCATAATATGGATCGTTACCAATGTCAGTCAGAAAAAAAAAGGGGCACTTTTCATGAGAACATAATAATGTGATATCTGATATCATAATTGTATACATAATACAGTAAATCCGGATATAACGATTCATTATCATATGGAGATAACGATCAAGGGCCATCCATGCTGTCATCTTTTCCGAAAAGTTTTTGCTGGTCATTTCCGAATTCACATGTAGTCACACAAATAAAATTTAGGGGATGAGGAAGCGATTATGCGCGATGGAACAAGTGCAGCCATAGAAAAAGATATTTGTATATTAGATTCTCAACAAATTTCTATCTACAATAAAAGTGATTGAATCAAAGCAATTCTGGTAAACCAGTGTATTGGGGGGTGAGTGTGGACAATAGACAATCCAAAAATTCTTACACTAGTTTAACAACTACACGAATGATAGTATATATATTAATCAGTACGAGGAGAAAATTTCTTTGCCTATCTGAGAATGTGACAAATAATTGCCTAGAAAGTTTGATTACACGGTGTGTGTGCAACTTAATATCATGTCTAATGACCATGGGTCTACTGTGCAAAATTGTTTAGCCACCATGTGTCTTTGCAAATAATATAAATTAATACATTAAGTGATAATACTTTTCTATGGCTTTGTAATAATAGTGAGATAGATATCAAGTTATACTGACACATAGTATAAAGCAAATGAACTGGCATCATATTAACATTAGTTCAATCATTGTAACGTGGGATCAGCAATTATAAAATGAGAGCAACTCTCCTCCTATCTTGATTTCCGTCTCTTCTTATCAAGATTTTCCGTCTTATCATACATCATGGAACATAATAATAAACCTGTTTATGCTGAGGAGGATGAAGATCTTACAGAACGCATATTATATCATTTATCACATCCTCCTGCTCCTTCTCCTGTTAGATATACATGTATTAATCAACACAAACCACCCCACTCCATCCTAGTCCATAGCATAGCCAAGGCATATTTCCAAAATCACGGGACCTGGATCAGAGGTCCATATGCTCTAGAAATTGGCTGCCACCATACAATCAAATACATGTTCAGAAGACTTTTTAAACGGGAGAGGGAGGACAAAGTAAAATTAGTGGAGATACAGGGGTCGGGGGAAAGTGTGGCAACAATACTGCAAGACGGGCTGGAAACGACAGTAGAATTCCTTGAGCACCGGCCAATGCCCGTACTAGTGACGTTTATATTGGGAGACAAGTACGACTCTCCCCCCGCGAATGAAGTGCGGCGGCGGCTCTCCCCCAACTCGAACAATGTGCGGCTCCCCCCCGCGGATGAAGTGCGGCGGCTCTCCCCCAAACTCGAATAATATGCGGCGGCTCTCCCCCAAAATCAAATAAAATGTGCGGCGGCTCTCCCAAAAACTCGAATAATGTGCGGCTCTCCCCGCGAATGAAGTGCGGCTCTCCCCCCTGCGATAAAATGAAGTCTTGCGATGAATGAAATGTCGCGCGGTAGCCTCCCCCCGCCATATAATGATAATGCGGTAGCCACCCCGCCATATTAATATGATAATGCGGTAACCACCCCGCCATATGATGATAATGCGGTAACCACCCCGCCATATGATGATAATGCGGTAACCACCCCGCCATATGATGATAATGCGGTAACCACCCCGCCATATGATGATAATGCGGTAACTACCCCGCCATATGATGATAATGCGGTAGCCCCGCCATATAATAATGAATTTTATATATATGAGAAATAATAAACTTAAAGATTTTATTTTGTCCATGCATGTTAAGCATAACTGTTGTCGATGTGTGTGCAAAAGATTGACACGGAATATTAAGTTCAATTACGAGTTTTTATTTAACAATCTGTTTAATTTTCTTAAAACACGAAATCGATCTCAATCGCTAGCATCACTAAATCAGCAACCAATAATCCAATGCTCATAAAATTTACATGCACGTTAAGCATAACTGTTGTCAATGTGTGTGCAAAAGATTGACACGGAACATTATAATTAAGTTCAATTTTGAGTTTGCATATAACAATCTGTTTAAAACGCGAAATCAATCTCAATCGCTAGCATCACTAAATCGGAAATCGTATGCTCATGAAATTTACATGCATGTTAAGCATAACTGTTGTCGATGTGTGTGCAAAAGATTGACACGGAATATTATAATTCAATTTTGAGTTTGCGTATAACAATCTGTTTAAAACGTGAAATCAATCTCAATCGCTAGCATCACTAAATCGGCAACCAATAATGAAATTTACATGCATGTTAAGCATAACTGTTGTCAATGTGTGTACAAATATATCAATACTAAAGTATAACACCAATAAGTGAAAATGTTTCATGTGATGAACTTAGAATTAACCTCAACTACATAATTTTGAAGCGAATATCTTTTGTGCTTTAGTATTTATCATTACATGCATAATGTTAATCATTTCTTATGACATATTATCATATCAATACTAAAAGTATAACACCAAAAGTGTGATCATAACGAGCTTTATTGTTATCGCACAGATAGCGTTAATTATTCCGTCTTACTAGTACGCATGACATGATAACGAGAGGTCACTATATTTGTTGTTCGGAAAGGGTGACAATATCAATCGTTTCTTTAGCATTTTCTTAACCTTAACGTTTGACTACTAGTTTTTTTGCTCCAAGAGATTATGTATTGTTATCACTGTCGTTATTATTATTTTTTAATGATAGTGTTAGGGTTATGCAGACATCATACCGATACTTTCAAATATGGGAAATAAACATTAACGATCAGCTAACAATAAGTGTAAATAAGCGCGTGATTTATGTCAAATGTGGAATCATGACGATTATCAAAATATCGAATACTCCCCGCCCAAAAAAACGTCAAAAAGATTTCAACGTAACAAATAACGATGATGATGATGCCAGCTCCCACATATGATAAACTTGATCGATTCTATTCGTTAATTACACAATAAATCGCATATTTCGCTGATTGCTTGTAACCAATAATAATTGTCAATGATGTCATGGTACTGAGTTTGACTATTACTATTAATACAGTTTACCTGTTTTCTCTTATCAGTATTTGACAGTGGAGTAGACATAGTGTAAATCGTAACGGCATATTAATATACTATGTCATGCAACATAAAGACTTTCTACTGGTATATAACAATATTAAAACAATTAAGAAAACTAAATGCAGGCGGTAATAATAATGGTCGACCATGAATGGGAATGTCCTGGATTCTACTCTAATTAACTCGGTGAAGTCAATGAAACGGCGTTGTAACCTTGTAATTGAAAGAATGGGAACGCACCACACGTTACTTAAAATATATTAATTAATAATAATTGTTTTATTGAGAATGTCTAGAGTATTAATATATACATCAGTAATTATTGATTTTGTTCGCCGTTTTTAAATTTAAATAATAAATCTACTATTATACACAATTATATTTGCATAAACTTAATATGTACATTAACCACTCTTTTCTATAAAAACCTCAGGTATGGACATGCTATTTAACTGTGCAGCCTCACATTGCAGTCTAGTACTAGATATTAATTCTGGTACTATATCTTTGGCATGAGTTATTTCGACTGAATAACCTTGAGTCACTTCTTTCTACATGAATAATATCCTGTCTGTAGAAGGCTTCTAGACGTTCCAACCCATCTTCATAACTTTCAAAGATGTCAGCATAACCAGTTGGAGTAAGTTGGGTACATCCTCTAAATAGCACGTGCTTTTCTGGGGATTGAAAATTGAATGCTTCTAACATCTTTTTTGCGAGTTCCTGAACAGCTGCAGACTGATCATTAACTGCATGAGTATTTTGCGTAGCTGTGTGATTATCGTTAAATATAGAAAATAATAAGTCTGTTCTTGTCCTCTCCATTTGAATAGCTTGTATTTGCTGCTTAAGATCTTCCTCATTGATGATCCTTTTCTTCAAGTTTTGTTTTACAAACTTGACTCTGAAAAACTCCAGTGCCTCATCGAAAGCTAAATAATGGCCTTCTTGTGTGATATTTACAGAGCAAGCGTGACGTAAAAGTTTTTGGAGCTGAGGATAACGTTGATACTCAGCAAGAAATTGCGTGACAGACTTGAAATAATTGACTCTCCCAGTACATGGAAATAAGGGAGCAAATGCAGCTAAGTTACAAATTTGCATATTGCGATTTCCCCTTCGAATTCCTAGTTTGTGTCCTTTCCAAAAACTGGCCCATTTGAAATATAATGCCCACACTTTAGCCACATTATTATCTCCTTGCATTAATTCTTCCATTGTCAATCCCTTTTGCAGAAGATAATTCTGAAGAGCTATACCCATAGACATCCAAATCATTTCCAAAATTCTGCAAGTTGCACAATAATCTGTATTGTGCTTGAATTTTTCCAGAAACTTCACTCCAAGTTCAAATGCACAATTGTAAATGCCATAACTGGAAAACATAAGAATGAGCACAGTGCACATAACATTTGATGTGTGCCATTGTCCTAAACCAACTCGCAATTGTCTATATGTTTTATTGTCTTGAAATTTTATCAGCCGCTGATGAATGGCCTGATCTGCCCAAATGTCCAAACGCCCTCCCTCAGTTATTTTTCCCTCCTCTATTTTCCCCTCCTTTATTTCCAGATCCTTAAAACATGCTTGACATGTTTCAAAGATGCTCTCATTACTTGATGGGCTATTCCCAGCCCCCAGAATAACAAACATTTAGTTTCTCAATCATACAGCCAATCAATACACTGCCTGCAAGTTCCTTATTGATTGCATCAATATTGAAGCTGTTTGAATCATTGTTGCAACTAACTGAATATGTCCATTTCTCTTGCCATCAGTGTATTCTGCAGCTACTGCATTCATTACACCAGGATTCTGGAATGTCACAGCCTTCATATTCATAGATCATTTGTAACCACAGAGCAGAAATTATGGAAGATTACTACATTATCTGTCAGATCTGACAACTGCAGTCATATATCAAAAGCAGATGGAGTATAGAATGAGCAAGTTGTCATAATATTATATCAAGATGAGGTAATGACTCATTTGTAGTATTAGATTTATAATTGTTAAATCAAAAAGAACTGGGCCCTATTTCCTTTGAATACTGACTGGTTTATTTGTTGGTTTAATTTGATTGGTGTTTGTAAGCTAGCAAATAAATATGAGAAGTGATGAATGCTCATTGATGAAAATAAACTATAACACTTAATATTAACATTATGTTAATGCCAACATGTAAAAAGATTTAAATTGAAAAAAGGAATGTCATTATGCATTTATTCATTGTAAGACAATCATTACATACAGTGTCAGTTTAATATTAAGATGCTTGATCATTTAACTAACAAGCATTTGCAGAAAACCATACATTTATGTGCATTTAGATTAGTGCATTCAAGTGCTCATGTACTTGATGACTAGCATTTGTTTGGATCATTGCCTGCTGTCTGCTGTGTTTGTTATATGTTATTGATTGAGCAGGACTTGCCTGCTGTGTGGTGTGCTTGTTACATGTTATAGATCAGTGGGACTTGCCTGTGGTGTGTTGAATGGGACTTGCCTGGCCTGCCGTGTGTGTGGTGTGTTGAATGGGACTTGCCTGCCGTGTGTGCACTGGGATATGCATGACAGAATGCATGTTATAAGCACTTGCAAAATTCAAGTGCTTGTGTGCATTTAATTTAGCATTTATATTTATTCAGCATTTACATTTGACAAACATTAGATTTAGGCAAGCATATTTCCTGATGCAGATGTTGGATTCTTGCCACAATCTGCTTTTCCATCCTCCCTGCTCATACCTCTGTGTATGTGAGATAACACTGGTGGAACAAAGGATTTTCATAAGCATGTCATGAGTTTAGTTTATGACAAAGAGAACTCATACTATGGGTTAGCCAAATGTTCATTCCAGGAAATGCAATGTTCAATATCACTGACATAATGAACACTGACTGCCTATAAGTTTGAGCACTTCCTATTACTAGGTATCATCACAGTGGTTTATCATGCAAGGAGAATCTGACTTCTTTTTTTTGCCACCACCATACCCTTTTCATTTATAGACATGACCACTGTTTGTCACAAAACAAGAACAAGTTGAGCATATTAATATATACTGAGGTTAGCCCACAGACTTTTTTTTGCTGACTGAAAGCCTTGTGAACTACGGAATTGTTTAATTGGTCAAAATTCCACCTCGAGTATTTTGGATCGGGTGACAAGTTGGTGAAATGCATGACTCATTTGTATAACTTAGATTTCGAACACCAACTTGGTCACTTGATCATAAATAGTGATAATTCGCGAGTAGATGTCTGAGAGGGAAATGGAATACAGAAATGACGAGTTCGAATAGTGATATGAATTTCATCATATAAACAACTCTTCCTCCAGGGGGAAAAAGTTAAGTTTGTTGTGGAACTACTTCCCTGGGGTGGCTTCATCTCTTGTAATAAAATATTATGTTCGTTATTTATTATTGGAATTATTGGAATTATTATCAATCGTATTATTGTTATTATTGTCTTTGTCCTTCATTCTCAATACCGATACTTTGATGTAAGCTCTTCGCTGATTAATAAGCAAGTTGCCTTAGGCGTAAACTCTTGACGACTAACAAGGGAAGCATGAGAAATGTTCAGTTTGGAAAGACTGCGATTATAAGACCTTATGTTTAGTACAAAAAAGGCGTTCGTAGTATAGACGATGTATAACACCGAGAGTTTAATATACTCGCTTGAAGGTTGATACTCGTTCGATCCAATAAAGTTATTGTGAAATTATTATCGTTGCGAAGCTATTGTGAATTTAATGTTATTTTGTTTAAGTTAAAATATTATTTCGTTAATGAGGGGGAACCTATGCCAAAATGTTAGTAGAGTATCGGAGCCATAGAGTGTGATAGAGACACGAAGCGAAATGCGGATACTCTTGATGAAAATCCAACAGGAGCATTACAGTGGAAATAGAAATATTGAGTGGCGGCAGAAAATAACTTTCATTAACGATATAATATAATATCTAACGATTATTAATATTTATGTGAGAACGGCATTCCTTCGTTCGTTAGTATTCAGGAACATATGGTTGTACCTGACCTTCAGTGATAATATTATGCACTGACAATGATGTATAAAACTTTCTCAACAGAGCTTTTTAATTTTGGGTAAGTGTAGAAGTGAACAATCGATTCATACGGTGTTATTGTAGCATTCTATAATTACAAGCCTTTTTCTAACCGACTGGATAATTAGCCAATTACTTACGAATGATTAGTCATTTTCTCACTTAACTTGTTAGGAAATAGTAGGATATTTGCTCAGTATTTGACTGTCGTAAGTAGCCGATTACTCATTTATACGTTATTTGTTAGAATAATGTAAAGTATTGATTAGCTAGTCTCTTGAGTGAATGGAATATCTCTATGGTCGCGTAATTATCAAGTAATTGATAATAGTAAAATAAGAGATTATACTAACGGTTATTGATTTATTGGTTAGTACGATAAAGTATTAGGTTGCTTTATCATAAAGTAGTTTGGTTATGACAAGTTATGACGCATGAGAAAATTTATGTCGGTGTTACACAGGTGACAATTAATGCCGTGTGGATCTGCATATTAATATTACAATTATAAAGATTTTATATTAGTACTATTACTCACTGGTATGCGCACTTTAGAGGAGTCATTACAGCTTTTTTGTAAGGAATCGGTCGGTTAATTAATAATGTATAAAGCAATTTTTATAATGCAAAAATACTATTGTAATGGGAAAAACCGCTGTGAAGATTAGGATTGGAAGTTGTAGTTTATCATTATGAGTCACTAGTTTCCAACGTATTGTAAAATTGTTTTCTTATTCTATTTTTAAATATAAATGTATAATGGATTAAATTTATTACAGTAGCATATATAGAATATAAATATAGAATAGAAATGATAAAGTTTGTGATGAGTGGCCTTTCTGCTTATAAGTGGAACCACTGTTTTAAGGGTGGCGCGTGGGATAAGATAATTAATATTAATATTAATAGTAATAGTAATAGTAATATAATAATAATAAAATAATAAGATTCAGCTGGAAGATCGCTACAAAAGTTACTTAATAATAATAAGGGCTTTCGAGGTTAGTACAGAGGGAAATCTACCTATTAATGTTTGGTAAACAAATCACACGAACGAAAATACAGAATTAATAGTATTATTAATTAATAATACATCATATGATGATAGTTATCAGCATACAAAAAGTTATTATGCAATTCAACCTCTTATATTAATTATATTTTACTTTTTTATATAAAAAGACAACTTTTGTCTACATCTTGACTTAGACTTTTTAAATATAATCACAAACATTTCAACATATTATATATTATACATAACATCTATCTCTGAACAATCACTTTCTAATCTAATAAGATCCTGCAGAAAAGTACTGCTGGTATAGTCAACAGTGCTGGCAACTTTCTCAACATCCAATTCACATTATTATTATAGTTACCATCTGATGAATTACTTGAAGAAGTAGAAGGCTATTATTATTATGTTGAAAAACTCTACACAGATTTTATATGTTTTGTTACTGGAACTTCAGCAATATGCAAGAGTCTATTAATAGAAAGAAAATGCCAGCATGTAAGCCAATCATCTATTTATTGAGAAAATCAAGGAGGCTTGTAATACTACTGCCTTAGGATATCACTTAATTCTTGAAGTCAAACCATACTTATCATCCAAACTGTGCAGCCCTATTACTATAACACATCTGATAAATGGTCACCTCAAAATATGTTCACTGCTGCAAAAGCACTCTCTTCAATTCAAAACACGATTGTTGTAGATGGAAAAGTCTACTGCAGCACAATTAAAATGCAATTTGTTAGCACTAGGTCCAAATCAGCATCTACATCAAATAACATCCCATGGGCAACCTCAAATATCAATGATCACAAAGGGAAGAATTCAATGGCAAACAGAATAAATGCCATTCATCAATCAGTACAAAGTCAGCCACCCACTTTTGTGAAAATCAAGAAAGAACTGGGAACAGAAGACAAAGGCCAATTCCGGGTACAGTAAAACCTCCATAAGTGCAACCTCCATAAGTGCAATCCTTCTCTAAATGCAACATTTTGCTCGGTCCCAAGCTTGGGACTTAGTAAATAAATGCAACCCTTCCTTTTCTGCAATGCAACGGATTTGCGAGTCCCGTTCTAATAGATTTATTTCCCTAAGTGCAATTCACGTGATTCACGTAATACAAAATGATCAACACAAGGTGATTTGTTTCACGTACAATATTAATATCAATGTTCTGACCCAAATCGAAATCTGACCCAATTCGGAATAGGGTCGACCCAAATCGAAATAAGCTCAGAGTGATA
>CAJVPJ010001034.1:0-13026 GCA_910592205.1 Paraglomus occultum | reverse complement strand
AAAATCGGCGGGATTTGGGAAAAGCAAAGGATTTGATGCTCAAGACCTATCCGGAGATTATGGAAGTAGTACATTAGCGAGCATTTGGCTTTACATGCATGTGGGGAGTTTGGAGAGTATCACACTATGGTTCTTGACGCGCCATTATTTCGAAAGAGGATCTGTGACAAGTGGAAGTGTTACGATGAGAAGTTTCTCTATTTTAAGTTCGAGGACTATAGAGTTGAGAGTAATGAGTAACATAATAAGTGATCAAGTTAATTGTGTGTGTTGAGATCCTTTGACAGAAAGAATGTTCCAACATGCGGATATCATTAGAGAAACCCGAATGCAAGATCATTCTATTCCATCAAAACAAAGACAAGGAATCAGTGAAGCAACAACGGAAAGAACAATGTATCATAGGCCTTGCGAATATACTGTATTTAGCTTTAACGCTATTATTAATAAAGCAATCCTTTCTATACGTGTATGAAATGTGGTCATCGGAGGCTTTATTAGTTCCCTGATGCGAATTCATATCTGCTGACTGGGAATTTTTGTCGACCAACCTGATATCACTTCAATACTGAGTTTCTCAAATGTTGTCTTTTTGGAAGTAGATTCCTTGGTATTTGATTATAGAAATCTTACCATGCTGATAGTTGAACATCTTCATCTACGCAGTTGTCCGGCCGGGCAGACAGTGTCTCATTCATTCGTGCTTTACCCTACGAAATGACGTAACTTCCATTATTCGCCTTGCCCGACACCAAACCGTTCTGTTCGAGAACAGATATCTCCATTGGCTGTGGATAATCACTTGCCCAAAGGAAATTGCAATAACTGTCTCCTTGAAGAAGGTCGTTCGTCTCTGGACAATGCGTAAGGGGTTCTTAAATGCCGAATTTGCCGATACGTTCGACTTGACTTAATCCATGGTCATATGTATTTGAATTAATTCTTCGAATTGTTGTAAGAATTCATGAACTTTTTCTTCTAACCAATTTGCAAGTAAATAAATCAACTCGCCTTCCACAATTTAAACTTGTAAAACACTCACTCGTGAAAACAACTTACCCCCTCGCTTTCTCCCGTTTCCTCTTCTGTCTCCTCAAATACTTTAATGGTCATAATGGGCTTACTCTAATAAAGACCATTGACGCATCCTAGCCAAATCAGAGCCAACCATAACAAAGTTTTACAAATGCCAAAAATAAATGTCAACAGTCACTATTAAGCCAATATCATAACATACAGTCAACCCTCTATAAATGCACGCCCTCGGGAATGAGCTGTAGCGTGCATTTACAGAGGGTCAAAATTTTATTGGTTGCACGTGATTTGATATAAAATGTTTATTCAATGTTATCGAAAAATTTATCTATCGTTGTTTGCTTCATTTCACTCACTGACTTTAAACTAATGTAACGTTCAAGCGCTCTTACATGTTTTAGCAACACTTTAGAATCTTGTTGTTGCTGCAGAAATGAACGAACAATTTCTAAGCCATTTGCAGCATCATTGGCATGAACTATTGGTGGCTCAACACTATCATCAATATCACCGCCATCAATGTCACCATCATCAATACATGGTTTGTATATTTCAATAAGTTCTTCAATCAACGTATTACTGTCAGACACTTCGTATGTTCTTTCTTCTTCTGGATAACTTAAGAACTCATCAATTGGCAGACTATCAGGCAAGTTAAGATCATTAACAGCTTGTGCAAGCTCTCCAGACGTTGGCACACTATTTGTGTTCAGAATCTCAGTTAGCTCGGCATTGATATTAGTTGGAAGGATTTTAGTATGTTTCCAACAATTACTAATGGTTAATGGTGTGATTTCTTCCCAACTCCTAATAATGTAATTGATAGCCTGTAGTACGTCCATTTTCAAGTCTTTTATATCACTTCCTTTTCGAATCTCACTTAGTAGCCATCGGACGTGCAAGCTACGGTAATGTCTTTTGAAAGAACTGATAATGCCTGCATCCATTGGCTGGATTTTTGCCGTAGTGTTTGGCGGAAGGAAATAAAGATCAACGTTTGAAAGCATTATGCCAGCTGCCTTATGGCTTGGACAATTATCTAAAAGTAATAAAACCCGTTGATTTTCATGTCTTTTAGCTACCTCCCTACTGAAATCTTGGAGCCACTCTTGAAAAACGGTAGCCAACATCCAGGCTTTTCTGTTGTTACGATACGTCATGGGTAAACTTTTAATGTTGATATTCGCGAAGCATCTCGGTTTTGCAAATTTACCAATAATTAACGGATCTAACTTATGGGATCCGTCAGCATTTGCACACAAAGCGACCGTAAGTCTCTCCTTATCTTTTTTACGTCCAGATAGTCTGTGTGTGGCTAATGTTCGGTCCGGCTCTAGTCTGTAAAAAAGGCCAGTCTCATCCATATTGTAGATTCGTTCGAGTGGATAGGTTTCGCATTTATTTTTTAATAATGGTAAAGAATCGGCGATGGTAACTGGGTCAACAGACGATGATTCTCCGTGAAGTTTCTGTAGACGTATTCCATTACGCTCTTTGAAGCTTTGGAGCCAACCAGGGGAGAACTTTAATGTACCATTTGAAACTCCCAGGCCATCTGCTAATTGTTTTGCTGTTTCAATTAAAATAGCTTCCGTGATAATGGCTTTATCTTGGTAAGTTAAGACAAATTCTTTGAGAGCGAGTTCGAGTTCAGGAACCGTTACAGGTTTGTGTCGCTTAGCATTTGGTTGAGTAATTTCGCTACCAAGTATTTCTTCGCTTCTTTTTAAAATTCTTGATATAGTTGATTCATCCACTCGAATAGACCACTTTTTTTCGATCCAGTCGACATATTCTTTTCTGGTTAATTTACCGCTTTGGCGAGCATATAAACAGAGTTCACGTTTTTGAGAATCTGATAAACTAACTTTACTTTTCGGCATTTTGTTTAAGCTGTATAGAGAAATAATGTGTATTCGTAGGATTGAATGCGAGTTTAACATTTGCTTTATTGAAACTTGAGCTCAATTATCTACAGTTTATATATCTTTAATGATCGTTCTATCCATTAAACAAAGAATTTAAAATTATTATTATCATTTATCTATTAAAAAGACATAAGAACTTAGTATGCGTTATCATAGCGATTCACCAAAGACATTACAGATTCTTTAAGCGTCTATATTTAGCGAAGGACAAAGATGAGTTAGCTTTAACAAAGTAATACTTTACACTTCCAGATAATTCTTTATCTGTTTGTTACTGAACTTACAACGTTTATTAATTAACTGGTGTAACTGGTCCTTTGTCAACATTAGCTTAGTTTTATCCAATCGTTAAAACGATGATATTTACCCTTTTTGTCGTTTGTCTAACATTAAATTTAGAACATCCAATCACCTCCTAGATGTCAAATGTAACACATAATACAAATCACATGAAAATCACGGGCGTGCATTTAGAGAGGGTAGATACATATGATAAAAAATGGAAAAAACCGTGCAATGCATTTATAGAGGGTGTGCATTTATTTCTAATTCCCGAGCTTGGGAATAGAGTAGGCGTGCATTTAGAGAGGGTGTGCATTTATAGAGTGTGCATTTATAGAGGGTTGACTGTATTATTAATTGATACCCTTCATTGTATAGGGGATTTGCAGGTAATGGTTCAAAGTACGCTGCTATATGATCATGCCCTCCGTGGTCAAAGTAAGAAGTCCTCCATTTTATCACTTCATCCGACTCTGTAGCTAACGCGGAATAAGTAGCCCTAAATAAGCCATCGGATGACGCGATTTTATCAATCTTTCTTTACAGCGCTATAAAATATCCTCATCATCACGCGTCAAACTTTTCTTGCATTCGTCAATCACAAGACTCTGTAGTGTTTCATCCTTGTCGTACCCGATAAATAGGTCTGCTTCGGTAAATCCACCGGCTGTATTTATACCTTCCATCCCCATTATTGTTGATATAGACTTGACCCAGGTTTCAAGTTGAAGGTATAAACGATATTGCTCTTCCGTGAGTGTATCATTAATAGTTAATCTTTGCTTTTCAAACCGGTTCAAAAGCGGAGGGTCTGCGTCATATACTAGTTTTTTATCAAAGACAAGGACGCATCTGAAATTCGGATGCACATAACACATTGGATTGGCGTAAGCTCCCAAAGCTACTCTTGTATAATATTTGGGATCGTCTTTGCTACCTTGTGTTATGTAATTCTGATTCCACAAGTCATACAAGCTACCTAAAATATAAAAATATGAAGAAAATTATGAAATGTTTTAAACGCAAATTCATATATTAAAAAAGTCGAAACCAACCATATATAACATCCAGATCAGTCAAGATAAGCGGTTTTCCTGCTTCAACGCACATCTACAAGGTTATGATTTTTAGCAAGTTATGACCAACAAACATATCCGTATGAGTATTTTAGAGACTTTACCATAACTCTACTTAATACGCCGTAAGAATAGTCACCCTCTGCATCGTCCGGAAATTGCGATCCACGAAGAACCATTGGATCCATATCGAGTGACCTCAAATGATAAGTAAGGATGTTAACTATTGATTCACTTTTTCCGATTATCATTAAATGTCTGGCATCTTTCTCGTGAAGATTCTCGTTAATTAATTTTTCAACTGGTATTGGATCATAGCTGTAATCGAACAGTCTACCGGATTCCTTCAATACGTTTCCAAAGTAATCTTCGCATATTGCTTTCATTTGATCAGTGCCCCCGAAATTTCGTGCGAGGCCCAATTGTATTGAATCCACTAAAAAATTAACAAAGAGCGTTTAAATCACTGACTTAATATCGTCAAATGCATATATCACAACTTGACTCACTGGTAAGTTTCCCTCTGTTCAAACTTTTGACTAAAGCATAATAATCACGAAGACCTGTTAAAAGGCACAAAGATAATGTCAATACATGGAATCACAGAATATGTTATCTAAAGACACATATATACCATGGAAGTTGGGGTATTTCTGGTTTTTTGGTAATCTGTGTAGGCTGCAGCAAGGTTTTTTATTTTGCGGTTGCTCATATCAATTGATGATTCGCGTTCGCCCTTCAACAAAAGAGAAAGAGCTGTCTCCACAAGATCCCTTTTGCTCAATTGAGGTCTCCGAACCAGTAATGCTCTACTCGATTTACTATTGTCTAATCTCCAATTACTTATTCCGATTACCGACACTTCTGGTCCATCCTTAGGATAATTAGGTTCAAGTAGCGCATGTAAAATCTTCAAGGGATTAAATGGACTCCTTTCCGCTAGACCAACTTCATCTAAAAGAACTACTGCCTGTAAATTAAAGGTATCGGATTTGGACTTCTGTATCTTTCTGGAGAATACCGTCAGATGTAGAGGAAGATGATCCTTGATGTGAAATTATAACAACCTTAAAGCAAAGCTTATGTAAGAGGAGACATACTAAACAATGTAAAATGTAAAACATTATTGTTCGATATGGTTACCTGTGGTAGTTTTCTAAAATACTCATCGTTAGAATCAGTTCCCCAAAGATTAGTCTTATTGCTAAAGATTTGGAACTAGAATTAACAATATCTGTAATGCATTAGCACTGTCCAAACAAAAATTGCATACTTCACAACGATAGTCACCTTCCAAGTGCTCCAATAATAAAAACTGGAATTCTCGTCATAATACAAACAATCATTACAAGCACATTTTCCAACAGTGCTTCATTAAGGGCAGTGGCGGTGGACATGCCATCCTGTGTATCCAATCATTCTGCTCTTCCTTAAGGTATCGTTGAAAGTCTTCAGCGGTCAGACGAACCTTGTGCTTCTCGAAAATACGAGCCATCTGTTTACGGTATTCTTCTCTTTCACCCTGATCGTAAAGCCGAGCTTGATAACAGAGTCCCAATGATAAAACAATGCAACGCTCGAAAAAGTATTTGTCTTTGGGAGGATAATTGTTAACGTTATAACCCCAGTCATAGTTATATTCGGTTTTCCTCTTCTTTCTTTCCTCCATCAACTTAAGCCTCTTTTGGAACCACATAATCAATTTGATGGCTCTTCTAACGTCTCGCAAGCTTACGCTTTGAGGCCCTTCGATCTTACGTATGTACATTTGCGACTCAAACAGCAAATCACTTATGACGTCAACCTTACTTACTTGACTCTCAAGCATAATTTTGATATACACCTAAGTAATAGAACGAAACTATTAGTTAGTAGCTCTATCATGAGATTAAACGAACTTTTACAAGCACCTGTTCATCTTCGGGTTTGAGCACGCCAAAGTCCCTGACATAGTCAAGAATTTGATCAGGAAGAGGATGCACTTGATAAACGAGTTGACTCTGCTCCTGATAGACTCGTCTTTTCGCTAGCCCTGCTACATTAACATTACCTACGCGCAATCAATAAGGATTACAAGCAGCAAACAGACGAATGTTTGAATGTATTGGCTTTCCCAACAACGTTCTGTGAGCTATGAGATCCGCCAAAAGACCAATGTGGTTGCAAGTGTTGATTTCATCAAAGAATAACCACACTTCTCCTTTTCCAGCAAGTTTATTTCCTTCGCTCATGAACATGAGAATCTGGCTCTCAACGATACCGGCATGCAGTGAGAGGTTACAGAATTTGACACCCACTACCTCAGCCAAATAACCGATCAAACTCGTCTACCAGAAACAAGACATCGATTATTATATATTTTTTTGCTGGAGATATAAACATCGATCCCAAAAAGTAAAGAATTTTGCCTTGCCGCATCCAGCTTCCCCACACACCACAACCGGTATGCCCGCACGTGCTCGCAGTAATATTAATGCCATTTTTATAAGATTATCAGTATTTTGCCTCTTCATCGATGTACGAGTGATACATTCCAGGCGTTCTTGCAAAACTTGAGTTGTCATCTCGTGATAGTTTTCTAGTTTAGATGTTTCTAAATGTGCGCAATCTGATGCTTTTGGCTCCATAAAAGACGTTTGACATTGTCTGGTACCTTAGCTCTATCACGGTAAAGAGCGCAAATAGGATCTGGTGTTTGCGATAAGAAAAATACTAACAAATGATTCGAGTCATCCCATTTGACTATTGTGACCAATCGAGCATTATCCGCGTCTGCTGCGGTCGATGCTAGCTGTGCGGCTTTGCTTTCAACCGAGCGTGTCGCAAAATCTTTTGACACGCGTAATAGAGTCTCAAGTAGCGTTGATCGTACATCTGAATTTCGCATCATCAACTTGAGGTTTTCAACACGAAAGAAAGAGCTTGAGGATAAGCGAAATAATTGATCGGCAAGAACGCTAACGAAAATCTCTACAAAACGGTAAGACGCGATTGTCTCCGGATTATCTGCAAAAAAGTACTGTTGTATGAGTTCGCGACAACGTGCTTCTGGTAATTGCTTGGCTACAGTTTCGTCGAAAAAGATATCATCATAATCAATCGCTTGTTTCGTGTAGACGTCCAAATAGCGACAAACAATTTGAATTGGACTGTGGACTTCAAATAATTAATCAGTAAAGAAGTAGGGAAGCTTGAGACAATAAATTTGTTAATGCTCCACAGGTAAGGTGCTTTCGGGGTAAACATTTGATAATTGGCAATGACTCAAGCAAATATTGATCCACGGTTGATGCAATCTCAATCAAGATAGCTTGCTTTGGAAGAGTAGCAATATGTACTTTGTTGGATATCATCCCAAGCGTAAGAAACTCAAAAATAAACATGTTGACTTCTGCAGTATTGTCAACAGAACAATGTTCAGGTGCAAACTCTCTAAACGTTTCAGTCTGCATTCGTGTAATTGACGCACGAGTCGATCGTAATGCATGCCATCACTTGTCAGTACGCTTTTTAGGCAGTGACTTCGCCTTCATACAAGTTTGTTTGACATATTCTGTTTTACCCTGACCAGATAGATCTGAAGATATACACTCCACATTTGGGCAAAGTTCTCTGTACATATTTTTCATGGAAGCTTCCTCGAGACCTATTGTATTGTAGACATGATTTGAAAATTGGTCGAGAATGTGGTGATGGATACCATGCTCTCTGCAACATATTAATGCCAGTTTATAATTCTTTTCTTGTTCACGCAACGTTCTTATGTGCTTAACAAGACTGTATTGTAGCCAAGTTAGCAATGCAGTACAAACAATCTTTGTAGCTGTTTGCTGCCGCGAAAAAACATCTTTTTATAAATAGCGTAAGTCCTTCGGCTGTTGTCGTTGTTCTGCATATAAATACCTGCCATGGTTCAGGGTATGAGCCATGGTTAGCGTACAATGACATAATAATGTTTGCAACCCGAAACTTGTCATTACATGCTGCTACAAACAGCTCTCCAGGTCGTACAGTGTCAGAAACGACTGGTTCTACGATATCAGGCTTAATCTTTCTTTCGATAACAGGCTCATCCTTAAAGATTGCGGAAAGTCTTCTTCCAATATCACACAGCACTTCCTTGTAGTTTCCTTTGTCTGAATCCACCTTCACAATCTCACCAGGTAATGGCAGTTGAGCATCGGGATTCACGAAATGTATCAGTGTTTCGCAAATTTGTCTGAGATCGTTGTTCGCTGGCGCATCTTGAACGAAATAGTCATAAAACTTCAAGATATGTCTTCCAGGGTAAAAGGTCAGATAGTAGTAATCTTCTTGCGCATCTTCCACAATCTCTTCCCTGTAGAAAATTATTAAGTTATAAATACATAAAAACTATATCAACACCTTACAAAAAAGAAAATTAAAAATATAATAGGCGTCTCTTCACGGAATTTATACTTGCCACTTTTCCAAGTCTTCTTTCAATTGACCAAGTATAGCTGACATCTCTTTAGAGGTACGCGTCACAGCCCGAAACTTCCGATAAAAGAAACCAATTCCATTAACTTTGTTGCAAAATTAATAATCTGATGCACCAAGTCTACTTGATTAACAAACTCCATCATTACAACACCTGCTCGGTCCTCTTCGGACTCGGAACGATCTCGAATGTCCTTCACAGCGGAAGTTGCCATCTCCTGCTTGGCGATGAGCAAAGCCCGACCTCGCAAATCTTGTAACTCAGTCAAGTCGTATTTGTTACTACCCTTCTCAGTTTCGTAAGACATCTCAACAGAGCACCGATCTTCATCCTTATCGCGTTTAAATATGTAAACCCCTTTGTCGCAGCATTTTGTATACGCTCCTTCGTAACTTCACCTCTATTAGTAATGTTTTCATACATATTCATTAGTGCAGAACGATGGCCGTTACGAAGAGAAATTCTTTCCGCGAGAACTTTGTTCTTATCAGTCAATTCGCGAAGCTTTTCCAAAAATCCTGGAACTCGAAATTGCACATCCTCCGATCTGAGTGGAGCCAAAAACTGTTTGATTTCCATAAGAGAAGAAACTATATCTCCCTTGATTAAACGTTCGTCAGAGTGGTCATCAACTCCATTAATTACGTTTTTTAAATCATCCAATCCAATTTTGTCAAGCCAAATCAATAAATCGCGAGCGGCAGCTATTTCTTTGGTTATTTTCCAGCAATAATCATTAAGAACTTTTCCAATGTTGAGATCAGTTCCTTTAAATCTTTTAACAGCATTGTTTCTTTTTCTAAGCCGGCAAGCATCGTCAAAAATGTTTCTTCTCCGTCATCAATGACTGCAAAAATATTCAATACATCTATCAGGTATCGTAATCGCTCTTTCCATTCGGGTATTTCAGCCAGCACTTTAATCGATTTCATCAAACCCTGTGAACTCTTCCATTCCATGCCCTCTGACATTGATTTCAGTTCCTGTTCGACATTTTTCACGTTTGCCCACAATGGACGTGATTGGGCGCACGTTAACTTTCCCCAATCTTTATAAGCAGTTCTTTTTTCATTATACTTGTTGAATGCTGCCTCGGCAACTTTCTGAGCGACTACTTCTACTGTCAAAGGTCCCGATTCTTCCTCTTCCTTCAAACATTCTTCAAAGACATTGGCAAAGGTTCCCGAATCACGAAACGGATATATGCGTTCTGCAACGTCAGTTATCGATTGATGAATTTCCCAATACTCTTTTAATAAAATATCTTTGTATCGAATCTTATCAAGCGAGTTGCTTCTTTTAGCAATATCATTGAGGTAATCTTCAGCATTAGTTACTCTGGCATTTCGCTGACAAAATTTCTCGTAAAATGTACTGAGTTGATTTAACTCTCTTGGAAGCTAGAAAATACTACCCGACATTCTTGTATAGTCCGCAAAGGACTGTTCGCCATCATCGAAACGGTTCAGAATACCAAAATATTCCGAAAGATCTTGGTCCGAATACTGAAAAAGTTGTTGAAGCATGCTAACTGTGACGCGTTGGCATTCTAGCTTCTCCGCCAAGTCTTCAATAGCTCTTCCGAGATGTTGTTTAATACGGTTTACACAACCCGTGGCAGTCAACACGCTCATCCAAAATTTCCAAGAACCCAACAAGCTCTGGTGAAATTTGTCGCTAGTTTCGTCGGCTTCTTGATAAGAAGCGCTTTCTTGCAACTTGGTCAAAATATCTTCACAGAAACTATAATAAAAAGAATCGAATCACTGTATTATAACACAAAGCAAAGGATGGATGAAAGTAAGTTTACATTATCACTTACCCATTAGGGACTTGAATTTGCTTGCCGTCACAATCGCATATTTGTCTAATTTTCTTCAGTAAATGTTCATCAGCCTTCCACAAAGTTTTTTTGCACAATTGCGTAGAACGATTTCCAAATCTCTTCCGCTTGTAAGTCTCCTATATCCTTAACTGCAGCATAAATTTGAGCTTCTTCAAATGGAGCGATGCGGTCGTCAGCAATATTTAATAGTTCGTTTTTAATCGTCTGTCGATGTCCGAGTATTGGATAAATGGTGGAAAGTCGGTTATATACAGTATATACATAATTATACCCATTATCGTGAGAGCAGTTACGTGATTCCTTTATTTGACTTATTACCCGTTTGAACCATTGTGTGCAACATTCATCAAGTTTTGCATTGAAATAGCTTTTGTCCAGAACTACTCGAAGTAAGTCCACGAACACATCCAATATTTCCATGTTCTGTGAAATAGATACCAATTTCAACACTTTCATTCTGTCTTCTGACGTCCACAACAGCCTATCGTCTTCGAACAACGCAACAAATTCCTCAACATTGTCTCTATCCCATTTTGATCTTTGTCCATCGAGTAAATTTATAATCCTTTTAATGAACAATGACGGGAAGTCAATATCTAGACCGTCTGGCAGTGCACGCGTAATCCTGTTGCATTATCTGTATTAATTATCTCGTTTAGACGTGTCATCCAATTCTGTTTTAATGAGGCGTTAGCCTTCATGTCTGGTCTAATCATTTCCTTCCATAGAAATACTAGAATTCGAATATTGGCGGCGGTTTCAATAAAAGACTAACGATATACATTACATTAGTATCATATTAGAAGCTATGCAACGGAAATTGAATAGTACTTACTCTAAATAATCGAATATATTGGTCATCTTTCTCCGTTTCAATATTAAGTTTCTGCTTCATAAGACATTCGCAGAAACGTTCCGATTCATCTAGGTTTGGTTCGCGTTGTCCAACTGACTCCAAAAACGAATATTTTAGATCGATAAACGCTGCTACTCCGAACATTCCCATCCACTCGAAAGAATTTGATGTGTGCCAATTATGCTGGACTAACACGCCAACAGCGTAGGATAGCAACTCTATAACGTCTTTGAGAAGCGTGTCATCACCGTCTATAAAACCAAGAGAATTCAACAAGCATGCCGATGGAATGTATCCACGAGTCTGACTTCGTAAATATTATGGGAGTTTTTCACAAGCAAGCCGAGCAGTACGCACAAGAAAACACATTGTGCATCTCGTTTAGCCTCGTAAGCGCAGTCGGTAATAAATTCTATGTTCACAGTTTTCATACAGAGATCTTCGTATTGATTGAACACCTCCCTAAGCTTGGCATTGAAATTAGCTTTGGTGATCGTTTCGAATATCTGCGTAAGAAAGCAAAACGACTCAGAAATATCGTGTTCAGGAATGGTGTATTTTGAATCCCACTTGCAGATGACGTATTGGTTTTCTACGGGAACAAGTTCGCGATTATCTCTGTGATCACAGCCTTCATAAAAAACATTATTATGTTCCCGAAAACGTTTTTTTTTAAACTTTCCGAATCTTTGACTTCGTTCTTTTTCGACATTTTCATGTGGCATGATATTAATATTGCTTTTTGTGTCTAAATCGTCGCCACGAGAATCTCTGTCTTGCCTTTATCATTCCCCATTCAACTTGCTTCGCTTGTTCGTTCGTTCCTCGTGCAATTTGATTGCCTTCTGTGTCTAGATCATCGCCACGAAAATCTCTTTGGCCTGCCTTCTCCGCACCCCGTTCAGCTCGCTCCGTTTGTTTGTTCGTTCCTCGTGCAATTTGATTGCCTTCTGTGAGTAGATCGTCGCCACGAGAATCACTTTGGCCTGCCTTTTCCGCACCCCGTTCGGCTCGCTCCGTTTGTTCGTTCGTTCCTCGTGCAATTAGATTGCTTTCCGCAGCTAGGCTTCGTCCGTAAACATCTTTTTCTATCCCAGTTCCATGCTGATGACATGACATGAACCAAAGTAACCAATCCTAGCACGATTACCCGGCAGCTGACACAAAGATCTTCAACACTTTCACTTAAATTAAATAATTTAGCATATTAACGAGCCACATTATATAAGGAAATTCATGCCATCCAATTTTGAGAGAAAATTCATAAATGCTGGCATGATATAGCGTTACATCAACATCGCATATTTCCCCGTTGCGGTAGACTTTCCCATTAACTGTATATGCATCGCTCAAAAACGGTTGAGAGAATTTGAATTGACAAAGATCCGCACATTGACAATCTATTGGCGATTCTCCAATCATGAGTATTTCTTTTTCATCGCTGAATAACATTTCAATCTTGGTAACTAAAGATTCATCCAGAAATTTATAAGTTGGAACAAAGTCGGCTCTTTCAATGACACTCAATTGATTGAACGTTT
>CAJVPJ010001033.1:0-13054 GCA_910592205.1 Paraglomus occultum | reverse complement strand
ATAATGATGTGAATAAGAGTGGAGGGTGAGTGTGAGTTGTATGATGCCATTTTTGGGAGAGATTTATGTTTCTACTATAATTACTTATCCACAACACGATTGTAATTCAACTAACACTGCACAATGGCGATACATTTCAACTAAACATTATGAGACGCTAGGCGGCCAATTAGGTAAATCTGTAGAAAATGATTCAGCATGTTCGAGTCGTTGTTAAATTTGGGAAGAGCACAATTACAATCGACATGCACGCTCTGTCACACCATTATAAGTTTGACTGATGGCTGCTGAGCTGCGTGCACCTACCGACAAAGAACTCGCCGAGTTTGTTTATGTCAAGACATTAGCTCAAGGTAATAATCACGCAACCTGATATCTAATATATGTTGGCACCTTTCAACGTATCTATAACATAAACATCTCTTGCACAGACGCTCGTGACAAGAGTATCAATGTCCTTGGGAGATTGGCCAAATCTCCTACCGATGAACCTCAGAATGCCATTCTCTTGTTTCAGAGAACACCATTCGATGAAGGTGAAATCCTTGACATATCCACCAGATTTCATACATGGAAACCAATCGAGTTTAATGACATTTATTATCGCTACACTGGCCAAACGTATGACATTGAAAGATATCCCGCTTTTAAAGCGACACTGATTTGGCCTGCGACCGATGCTGTAAGATACACCCTTTCCCCCCAAATTCAGGTTTTCAAAATTGTCATGTTTTTGAATTTACGTTGACAGTCTGTCTATTGTTAGCATATCGCCAAGTATAGCCTTCAGGCTCGACGTCTGTTCAACGAAACCCCAGAGATTTATCAAAGCGTCGTGAAGCCGTATATCGATGCACTCCCTCTATCTAAAATACAATGGGTATACAACATACTGGAGAAGAAAGCAGAGGCTGACACTATTATTCTCGAAGTTGAGGGTGAAGAAAAAGGATTTATTCTTACTCCTGATATGTAAGCGAGAATAAATCGTGTTGATTGCCAAACAATGCCTGTATTATGTTGGTTACTTGAACCGCTTTTTATCAATAGGAAATGGGATGGCATTACCATGGATGCACTGTACCTTACCGTGATTGTGCACAGGAGAGACATCAAATCCTTACGCGATCTGAACGCTTCACATCTTCCACTGCTCAAGGAAATCAGACGCAAAGTACTTGAACTTATTCCTCAAAAATACCCAGCAGTTGGTGCTGATGAAGTCAGGTTATTTGTTCATTATCAACCAACCTACTATCATTTTCACGTACATGTTGTTCACCTGAGGCATGACACTATCCCAGGGGGGATTGTTGTTGGCAGAGCCCATTTGTTGGACGACATTATTGGCAACATTGAAACCTTTGATCCAAATTACTATCAAAAAGCCACTCTTACTTACTTTCTCGGTGAGAACGATGCACTTTTTGGTCGTCTCAGCGAAGCTGGGGCTAGGGTTTCGCCTTGATCAAAGCACTCGATGGGATTCACTAATACTAATCTGGTTACATTTGTGATTTTCGCTTGCCGATTATATTCATGTGGCGAGCGGGGACTTGTTTTTGAGTCAACAGAGTATATCCTATCATAAGGCTTCTTATGCCAGTCTAATTGACTGTACGGGTCGCAGATTGCACAGTCACAAGTTATTAAGGATAGGGAACGTAAATGGGAAATAAACAGCATTCAATTGGATGATCGATATGCATTCTCTGTAATGATTTTGGGTTGAGTTACATTGCAAAATGGACTCCTAGAATTCGAGGTTGTAATCATACAGGATTCATGAGCATGCAGGTGTACAGGGAGTGTGCTATTTCCCAGTATTATATAATATTAATATGCGAATTAATATTGTGAATTGCTGATCATGAATAGAAGACATTGAACAAATCATGTGTTTTGCTATGTTATTATGTCGCACAAGGTAGGATTAGTAATGGCAATAACGATAATACTTAATATTTTCAACATCGACGTTAAATATGCTTGCTGCAACAGCAAGGAGGTCATTCTCCCCCCCTTGTGAAATGGGTTGTATCCCAAGCACTGTGTAATGTTGCCCAACATGTATTGCATTACTTGAACTTTACCTTTGACAACACTTCCTTCTTGTCAATGATACGTTGTCAAATCTACTACAACGTGAGAGAGATGTTTGTTATCGTCAGCTGACTGTTATTGTTACATGGCGCGTGATTATTTATTCTTGTATTTACGATAATTGCATACCAGACATCCACTGACATCTGACGGAGATTACCGTGTACCCATCTCGACCGATCGATTTAACTCTGCACCGAGCTGTCGGATCGAAATGGAGATGATACAAGATGAAGATTGTCGATATAGTGAAACTCTAGATTTTGTCTGTATATATAAGGCAATACCTAGAGATTACATCTTACTGTGTACCAATATAAAGCCGCCGCGATACAGGGTTACATTTCTGACTTGGCAAAAAAAAAAAAGTTTGACAGGACAGCAATGAACCTTTCCATCGATACCCTTAGAGAAGCCAGTCAGGTTATGGGCCATATGCCCAAATTGATGGTTGCGAACAGAGGAGTGAGTCTTTATTTGATTTAATTGGATTAATTAGTTGATTAGAATGTTAGAATCATCATTGCGATTAACTCGCTTGGTTGTCTTTTTTTTTTCCCCCATGGATCATTCAAGTCGATTTTTTTTTGTTTTCTTCACTCAATACAAACCTCCCCCCCAACTTTTTTTTTGTTACTAGGAAATAGCTATTCGCGTCTTTAGAACCGCCCATGAATTGTCCATGCGAACAGTCGCAATATTTTCACATGAGGATCGACTTTCGATGCATCGATACAAGGCTGATGAGGCATATCAAATCGGAGAACCGGGACAGTTTACTCCTGTTGGTGCTTATTTGGCTCAAGATGAAATCATAAGAATAGCAAAATTACGCGGTATTTCAATGATCCATCCTGGGTATGGATTTTTGAGCGAGAATGCTGAATTCGCGAGAAAGGTGGAAGAAGCTGGCATCACTTTTATAGGGCCATCACCAGATGTGATTGAAAAAATGGGTGATAAAACTAAAGCTAGGAAAATAGGTAATGAAAAGTGTAGACAACAACGCATACGCAGTGATGAAAATTCCCCCCTTTTGTCGCTCTTGTCCAGCACGTGCTATTCTTGGCAATCTATTCTCATCACAGATCAACAATCGTTTCGTGCGCACGCTAATGCACAATTCTTTTTTTTGACCAGCGATTGAATGTGGAGTACCGGTTGTACCAGGAACACCAGGACCCATTTCAAGTATTGACGAAGCAAAAGAATTTGTAAACGAACATGGTTTTCCAATCATTATTAAAGCGGCAATGGGTGGTGGAGGACGTGGTATGCGAGTCGTTAGGTCAATCGATGATCTTGCCGATGCGTTTAAACTCGCTCAATCGGAAGCAAAGTCAGCATTTGGGGATGGAACAGTTTTCTTGGAACGGTTTCTCGATAAACCACGACATATCGAAGTGCAACTTTTGGCTGATAAGGAGGGAAACGTGGTTCATTTATTTGAGAGAGATTGTTCCGTGCAGAGAAGGCATCAAAAGGTTGTTGAAGTTGCACCCGCTATGAATCTGCCAGTGAGTATAGAATTTTCTTTTGCTAGTTTTGATGAACTAGGTGGGGGAATGAGATACTGATTATTCTTATTATGTTTGTTAGACCGAAGTCAGGGACCAGATTCTGGCCGATGCCATAAAACTTGCGACTGCGATCAAGTATCGAAATGCAGGGACAGCCGAATTCTTGGTAGATCAACAGAATAGGTATTATTTCATCGAAGTCAATCCTCGTATTCAGGTCGAGCACACTATTACGGGTAAGCTAGCGAGTTGTACATATTCAGACATTTTATATGCACTTGCTTTTTGCATATATCCAGACATTTTATATGCACTTGCTTACTTACTCATCAACAAACACATCTTCTTTTTTAGAGGAAATAACTGGTATCGACATAGTTTCCGCTCAAATTCAGATAGCAGCGGGCGCTCTTTTGACTACGCTTAATCTAGTCCAAGACCGCATCCAAACACGAGGTTACGCCATTCAATGCCGAGTGACAACGGAAAACCCCGCCGACAATTTCAAACCTGCAACTGGAAAAATAGAAGTTTATCGATCCGCCGGTGGTAATGGTGTCAGATTGGATGGCGGAGCAGGATATGCCGGTGCAGTGATTACTCCGCACTACGACTCGCTTCTCGTGAAAGTGACTTGCTGGGGCATGCAATACGAAATAACAACTAGGAAGATAGTGAGAGCTTTGGTAGAGTTTAGAATACGTGGTTTGCAGACCAATATTCCCTTTTTGCAGCGATTGCTGACACACGAGGCGTTCAAATCGGGCAACACGTGGACTACGTTTATTGACGATACGCCAGAATTGTTTAAATTGGTCGAAAGCAAGAATCGGGCACAGAAAGTATTGAAATATTTGGGTGACTTGGTTGTCAATGGAAGTAGTATCAAAGGACAAGTGGTAAGTAAAGTGATCGAAAAAAGAAAGAGAATTGACTTGTGGTAACGTATTTGATATGCATGAAATACGTTGATAATCTATATATATTTTTTTTGT
The DNA here is from genome assembly GCA_910592205.1 of Paraglomus occultum. Lineage (NCBI taxonomy): Eukaryota > Fungi > Glomeromycota > Glomeromycetes > Paraglomerales > Paraglomeraceae > Paraglomus > Paraglomus occultum. The sequence goes on along the minus strand of CAJVPJ010001033.1, from coordinate 8,436 downwards.
AGGGTGAGCCAGCGTTCAAGCAAAAGATAGAGCTTCCGTCAATACGATCATTGGCGGGTCCAGAACCGGTCGATGTTTATCAGCCTCCTCAATATGGATGGCGACATATACTTGTTACAGATGGTCCAGAAGCATTCGCCAAAGCAGTCAGAGAATACAATGGTGTCTTGGTTATGGATACTACATGGCGTGATGCTCATCAGAGTTTGTTGGCAACCAGAGTCAGAACTGCTGGTACATAAACAAAATTACTAAATCAAATCTCTGGTGAATATCTTACCATTATTAATCGGGGTTTCCGCCTTTTGTAGATCTTTTGAATATTGCTCCGCACACAGCCCATGCTCTTGCCAATGCGTACTCTTTAGAAATGTGGGGTGGTGCTACGTTTGATGTTTCTATGCGATTTTTATATGAAGATCCATGGGACAGACTCGTAAGTAATTAATACAATTTGACAAGTGTATGCACGCGTCAGTTACCATTGACTGATCCACACCCGCAATCGCATTGCTCTTTCGCATTAGGCTAAACTTCGTGCACTAGTTCCAAACATTCCCTTCCAAATGCTTCTTCGAGGCGCAAATGCCGTTGGCTACACATCGTACCCAGACAACGTCGTCTATGAATTTTGCAAAAAAGCCAAAGAAACCGGAATGGATATTTTCCGTATATTCGACTCTCTCAATTACATCGAAAATCTCCGTCTGGGTATAGATGCGGTCAAGAAAGCTGGTGGAGTAGTTGAAGCAGCGATATGTTATTCCGGTGACGTGTCAAATCCGAACAAGACGAAATACAATTTGGATTACTATCTGAAACTTACCGAACAGCTGGTCAATGAGGGCATACACGTGTTGGCTATCAAGGATATGGCTGGATTATTGAAACCTAACGCTGCAACGATTTTGATTGGAGCTATTAGAAAGAAATGGCCAAATTTGCCTATTCATGTGCATACGCACGATACTGCCGGAACCGGTGTCGCAAGCATGTTGGCAGCAGCAGCGGCCGGAGCTGATATCATTGATCTGGCAATTGACAGTAAGTAGTGTTGGAGTGGATTGCTTGGAGTGTAACGAGGTTAAATCAAACATATCCGACTTATCAACCGCCAATCGCATCAATAGGTATGTCGGGCGTAACTTCTCAGCCATCCATGGGAGCAGTAGTCTCGGCATTAGAACATTCCGATTTAGGCACTGGCATTCGCCTAGAGGATGTACATGCCATCAACAGCTACTGGGAACAATGTCGCTTGGTTTACAGCTGCTTCGAGTCGGGAGTTCATGCCGGCGATTCATCTGTTTACGTGCACGAAATGCCGGGCGGGCAATACACAAATCTCATGTTCCAATCGCAACAGTTGGGATTGGGTACGCGATGGAAAGAGATTAAAAAGGCGTATACCGAGGCGAATAAACTGTGTGGAGATATTATTAAAGTCACTCCGAGTTCAAAGGTTGTTGGAGACTTGGCTCAATTTATGGTGTCTAATAAGCTCAGTTATAACGACGTAAGTGTTGGGTGTGTGGGCACGGCAAAAAGCAACGCTGGGTGCTAATTGAATAACACACAACATCCATTAGGTGATCGAGCGGGCACAGACGCTTTCTTTCCCTACATCGGTTGTAGATTTCTTCCAAGGATATCTCGGTCAACCATATGGCGGATTTCCAGAACCTCTTCGTTCTCATGTAAGTCTAGTTTATTAGAGACATCCGCATATGCATTATATATCACTACCGTTCAAAAAATGCTCATAACGCAACATTTCTCCCTCCCTCTGCGCAATTCCGTTACAGATCGTTAAAGACCTCTCGCGTGTCGATGGCCGCCCAGGAGCTACTCTCCCTGCCTTTGATTTCGAAGCCAAGAAACAAGAACTGATCGACAAATATAAACGCAGTATTCGCGACGTTGACGTATGCTCGGCTGCGCTGTACCCCGAGGTATTCAAAGCATACCGCGATTTCGTCGAGACGTATGGTGACGTATCCGTCATTCCCACTCGATATTTCCTAGCCAAGCCTGATATCGGAGAAGAGTTTAGCATAGCCTTGGAAGAGGGTGTGACTTTGATTATAAAGTACTTGGCTACGGGGCCGCTGAATGCGCATACCGGAAAGAGAGAAGTGTTCTTTGAGTTGAATGGAGAGTCTAGAGCAGTCGGCGTTGACGATAAGGGAGCAGGTACGTTCGGGTTTCTGGGTTGTGACAAGGAAATTGATTGGATCAAAAATCGACTGTTGAGAGAAATCCAGTAGAATAGGAATTACAGCCAAAATTTGGATGCTTGTATTGGTTGGATATTCGGTTTTTGCATGTTTACTTACTCTTTATTTATCTATGTATGCAGCCGTCGAAAGCGTTCAAAGGGAGAAGGCTGATCCTGGTAAACCAGGTGATATTGGTGCTCCAATGCCTGGTGTTATAGTCGAAGTGCGAGTCCAACGTAAGCATCGCAATCTGTCATTATATATATATTCCTGTATATACATTGCTACATTTTTCTAATCATTATTTTTTTTTTAATTTAGCCGGAGCCACTATCATGGTAGGCGATCCAATCTGTGTATTATCAGCAATGAAGATGGAGACAATAGTCTCTTCACCGGTCAGCGGAAGGGTTGATTACGTTGCCGTGAAAGAGAGCGATTCGATTAATGCTGGTGATTTGATAATAAAAATAGTCAAAGAATAGTCCGGTGTATCCCTGGAGGATGCCAAAATGGTCGTATTACAAGTCGTAGCTTTTATTTATATTTATATTTATATTCATGGTCAAAGATAGTTGCCGTTGCTATAAGTTAATCGATATATTTAATAATCGTTTTAATTTTTATAATAAAAAAAAAAGTAAATAATTGAATTAAACAGATCAAGTATTCAACGTGATTGACAGATATCCAACCATATGTGATTAGTCAACCTATTACAAAATATCTGTATAAATTCATGTTATTTATAATATACCGTTTCTAATCAACCCTGGTGTTCTTGAGTGGGATAATAATTGTCGACGTGTGGATATAAATTTATTTGGTCTACGCGCGATCACAAGTCAAGTTCGCGCGCAGTAATAATTTTCATTGTGAAATCTATTCATAGTTTAGACTCTGCGGTGGCACGTGAGATAGATATTTGTCTACTACTACTATATATGGTTTATCCTTGCTTCAATAAAATCAGTGTAATAAGGACTCGCTCACAATGGATGTAGATATTCCTCGCAAAAACTTTGAATTTGCTAATAACATTACTGAAGTCGATCCAACACAAGACTGGATATATCGATATGATAGTCAAGAACAGACTCGGGCACGGACGGAGAAGTCATGGACCAAAGAGTATGTTTATTGTCAATAGGAGTTTTTGCGCATGAAAGAATCCAACCTATAATAAATATACTTGGAGCGTTCAAGAACAGTCTCTGGGACCTTTATCTAAATCAATTGAAACAATATTATTTGCAAATATGATGTGGTTTGCTAGAGTTTAACATTTCATGTTAATATAATTGATGTATTCACAATTTTCAATCTTTTGCTTCTAGTCCTCATTATTTTAATAAAGTCAAGATGTCAGCGGTGGCTCTCATAAAAATGGTAAGATCTATCATCTCTTTGCAAACGATAGTTGTATTCAATCCGATTACATATATACACACTTTAGTATTCTGTATTTGATTCTGCGGCGGCTTTGTTATGACGCAGCGCGTCACGCTCGAACCTTTAACGATCTAATTCCTGTTGCCATCTTGCTGATTTGTAATTAAGAAATTTCTCACTAACATGTCCTCTGATGATAGGTTATGCATGCTAGGTCAGGAGGAAATATCGAAGTCATGGGACTAATGCAGGGTAAAATTGATGGCAGCACGATTATAATCATGGATGCGTTCGCGCTGCCCGTTGAAGGGACAGAGACAAGAGTCAACGCGGCAGATGAAGCTAATGAATATATGGTTACATATCAGACTACCATTGAACAGGTTAGATATTCCAGGTGTCTAAATGAATCCTTGTCGGTATTTTTCATGTTGGTTTGCTGACTTTTTTTTTTCCTTTGGATAGGCTGGTAGGCTCGAGAATATTGTTGGGTGGTATCATAGTCATCCTGGTTACGGGTGCTGGTTATCTGGTATCGATGTGACCACGCAGATGTCTAATCAGCAGTACCAAGATCCATGGGTTGCCGTCGTCGTATGTAATGATATTTGGGAATGGCATAGATTGAGATTGGGAGAGATGGACAGTATTTACGTTTTTCATTTTATCATTAACTGACACCCTTGCGCAAACGTCAGATTGATCCTAATCGTACAATAGCAGCCGGAAAAGTAGAAATAGGCGCATTCAGAACATACCCAGAGGTACTTTATAATGTCTTGTAATTGCTTGGATGATAATGTACTCACGGCATTTTGATTTTATTGTTAGGGTTACAAAGCACCGGATGAAGGTCCATCCGAGTATCAGACAATTCCGCTCAGCAAAATTGAAGATTTTGGAGTTCACTGTAAACAGTAAGATTTAAACTCCAACTATTGTTATTCTGATTTACGTTAATGGTCAAATTAATAACGCGCGATTGGTTTTTTTTAATAGATACTATCAATTGGAGATTTCATACTTTAAATCAACGCTCGACACTCACTTGCTTGAGTTGCTATGGAACAAATACTGGGTCAATACTTTATCACAGTCACCACTCATAGCAGTGAGTATTGAAGAAATGGTCAACATGTTTGTATTATTACCCCGCCAACTAATTTAATTGATTTATAGAATCGTGGGTATGCTGCTCGTCAAATCTCAGATTTGGCCGAGAAATTAGAGCAAACAGAATCACAAATTCAACAAAGCGGTCGTATTGCTGGATTTGTAACTGGCGGCCTCGGAAGTGGAAATCGCATAGGCGCATCATCTCCAACGGCATCTTCATCTACATCCAACGTGTCGGCATCGGCCGGACCAAGTGGATCATCCAGTTCGAGTGGTAATGCTGGGGACAAGAAGAAGGTCGAAGAGGGTCCGTTAAGCAAAGTTACCAGGGATAGGTGAGAGCTACAAAATGTGTTTTTTAAAATGATAATGACTTGTGAATTTTAAATAATCCGAATTGTTTCTGGGTTATACAGCAACAAGATTACTATTGAAGCAACACACGGTCTGATCTCGCAGATACTTAAAAACGTTTTATTTAATAAAAAATAGATGGACAGGGTTAACACGCTTCCAATAACATGTCACCGTAAATAGAATTTCCGCTTGGCTAAAGATTCACTTAACGAAATAATTACCATTTAAGGCATACGTATAATGAGAAATAAACTTCATGAAAAAGAACCAAACCCTCCCCCCTTGACTTGTTTAATTCAAAAGCTGTTGCGGTTCACCCGTCTTTGGCGTTTTGTAGCTCTATAAAGCACACATGAATTTTTAATGATAGCAGTGTCCCTTTGAAATATTCCGCATGATTCAGAAAATTCAATTAAAAAATGTTTATGCGTAGCGGCTAAGGAAGAATGATTCGATAATGCCTGCTGGGACAATTTAATCTACGAAATACAGGAGATCGAGTAGACTTTTATTCTGAGATACTGCCATTTGCAAAATCAACACCCTCTCCATATCTTCTGGTTTACAGTACAGTTCTCTCTACTCATATACTCTGCAAATCGAATGATTGTAAGCCTAAATGGGTTGTGGATTGAATATAATGTGATAGATATGCACGCAATTTTATTATTCCCACCAGAGAATGATACATCAATTGCACTAGCGAATGCTATTAACCTAATCGAATGTGCATTAGACGTTCATGTCATTTACCATTGCTACGCACATTCTCAACCCGTTAAATCATTGACATGACACGAATAACACCTCTGATATTAATTCCACATCAATATTTCGCCTTTTCGTCTTCCTGTTTGCCGGCTTTTTCCTTATTAAACAAAAACATTGTAAAAAGGAGAGCCCAAATTTCGATATTCACGTGTGGATCATTTTTGACCCACGCTGATCATCATGAGTGTAACCGTGTTTCAATCCAAGTAATCATGCGCTTCCCCCTCCAAACCCTTGCCTTGGGTATAACTCCACATTTCCAATTACTCGTTGAACTCGTCCGTCTCTAGATAAATGGCAGCAGCTACTAGACCTGCAAAGGTAAACTCCATTGAAGGAGTTTCGTCTTCTTATTATGCCGGTAAAATGGGAAGGTCGGTACGAGGAAAAGACTGGGAGGATGTTTAGACAAGTATTCGAGAGATAAACGACGTGTTGGGCATTTGTAGGATGTCTGTAATTGCTTACGATACTTTATGATGTTTTGGTTGACTTGCTGATTCTCTTGTAGAAATAAAGACAGTCTAACCTTAGGCAAGCATGCGATTGTTTGTCAGGATACGGAATTGAGAGGAGAAATATCTGTCGGTATGTGAACTACGATAAGACGAGCCATATTTCTTGGTGTGTTTACTACAGGTGATACTAATATTATGTGACTACATTACATAACCTTGATTGTAGGTGCAGGTGAGTCACGATTGATGAATTTCGAGCGTTGTAGCATGTTATGACTATATGATGGCTTACAATGAATGTTTACGTTTGTAGGTACGGTGTTAAATCCGCAATGTAAAATATTGGCCGAATCAGGTCCAATACGTATTGGTGTGAATAATATAATCGAGGAGAAGGTCATAATAGTAAACAAGTATGTCAAAAAACTGAATATTATTTAATCGGAATTCCCCCCAGCTTTGATCGTTTCGTATTATAACTCAGATTTTCAATATAATTGACATTAGGTCAACAAAGCCATTGATGATCGGTGACGACAATGTGTTTGAAGTTGGATGCTGTAAGCCACTTTTCGAATACGTTCTCAGATCTTTGTTGTTTGATATCCAATAACTCCTTTAACTCGCATACCTTAATTTTGCAGATATAGAAGGTTCCAAGATCGGAAATAAAAATGTCATAGAAGCCAAAGGTGTGGAATATGCTTATGGTGCATGACGATCTTTTGTGTTAGTGCGTTCTGTCTATTAACTCGTTATTCAGCTAGCGTTCTGGGAAAAACATCTGTGGGGGACAACTGTGTCATTGGGGCTGTTTGTTCTACAAGGACAGATGAGGTCATTCCCGACAACACTGTCATATATGGAAATATGCATAACCGAAGAGTTCAAACTGTTAATACAAATGTAAGTCCAACTGCATTATTATTGTTGCTTGCTTCTTCTTCTTTTTTTCTTGCCGCAAGTATGTTAAAATAAAATCTTGTCCACCACGTAGCAAGCAAATCTACACACACGCCATCTAGAATATCTCCGTGATACGCTTCCGAAATTCAATCATATTCGGGTATGCTTTACATTGGCTAATCTCGTTAGGCCAACTAATGTCTTCATAATCTCACATCCGTCTTCTGTTCTATAGGGCGGTAGTGAGAGCAAGTCGACCAGGAATGAGAAAGAGTCTCGTGACAGATCTCGAAGAGAACATCGGTCTCACGATAAAGATCATCGGGACAAGTCTCACGATAGAGCTCGTGACAAATCTCGCGATGAGGCTCGGGAGGTGGCTCGAGACAAGGATTCCCACGACAAAGAGAAAAGAGACACTCGTGATAAGGAAGCCGCTAAGAAAGTTGGTGTAGCCAGAGAAACGTAGAATGAGATTCGTAGACGAATTTGCTGTTGTTGGGCAAAATAGCTGACATGGCAATGAGAATCTCAAGCAAGCATGGTTAGTGTGTGCATTCTAACTCATTACACTCTCCGGGCATAATTTATATGGCATTATTATACACTTCACTTCCCTTTTCATAAATAAAAGAAAGAAAATTTTCCTACAGCATCACATGAATATGGCACTTTGTATTCATCACATTTGAGGTTTCAGCTTGCGACCCTGAACTGTGTGTGTATCAATTGATCTTTGGTCAGCGCAACAATCCTTCATTTCAATCTCCTCTCTAAGATGGGTTTTGAGTGTTATGGTCGTTTTGTGATGAATAACCTCTGCGATCTGTAGGTTCGCGAATACCATGAACTCTAAATATAACACTTTGCTAGAATGATTACTTAATAATGGCAATCGAATAGTTTAAGCGTAAACAGTTCTGTTATTTACAAGGGGATAAAAAAAGGTTTTACAATGTCAGATAAGCGAAAACAAGTCGATTCGCTAGTCTGCAGGATTAGTTTACTATTACGATGTAAATTGCTAACAAGTATTAATCTGTTGCAAGTTGCTCTGTTGCTAAAAGGACGATTTTCTTGTCAAGAGTTGCTCCGATGTAACGCCCGAGGATGAATTGTTTGGTGAGCCGAACGGGCGTTTTTACATGCCAAACTAGAAAAATAATCAGTTATTACTATATTTTCTTTCCAGAATAAGAAAATGATATCATTATTTC